>SJYG01000068.1:3382737-3403743 GCA_006410535.1 Litocranius walleri
AGGTCTTCATAGAACCGTTCAACTTCAGCTTCTTCAGCATTACTGGTTGGGGCATAGACTTGGATAACTGTGATATTGAATGGTTTGCCTTGGAGACGAACAGAGATCATTCTGTCATTTTTGAGACTGCATCCAAGTACTGCATTTTGGACTCTTTTGTTGACCATGATGGCTATTCCATTTCTTCTAAGGGATTCCTGCCCACAGTAGTAGATATAATGGTCATCTAAGTTAAATTCACCCATTCCAGTCCATTTTAGTTCGCTGATTCCTAGAGGGTCGATGTTCACTCATGCCATCTCCTGTTTGACCACTTCCAATTTGCCTTGATTCATGGACCTGACATTCCAGGTTCCTATGCAATATTGCTCTTTACAGCATCAGACCTTGCTTCTATCACGAGTCACATCCACAGCTGGAAATTGTTTTTGCTTTGGCTCCATCCCTTCATTCTTTCTGGAGTTATTTCTCCACTGACCTCCAGTAGCATATTGGGCACCTACTGACCTGGGGAGTACCTCTTTCAGTATCCTATCATTTTGCCTTTTCATACTGTTCATGGGGTTCTCAAGGCAAGAATACTGAAGTGGTTTGCCATTCCTTTCTCCAGTGGACCACATTCTGTCAGACTTCTCCACCATGACCTACCCATCTTGGGTGGTCCCACAGGGCATGGCTTAGTTTCATTGAGTTAGACAAGGGTGTGGTCCTAGTGTGATTAGATTGATTAGATCAATAATAAAGGGAAATGAGATTAAAATGTTAAAAGATGGGCAGGAAGAAGGAAAAAAGTCATTTTCAAGGTGGTTCAATTGAAAAGTCATTTTCAAGGTGGCTCAAAACGTACAAAAGGATCTATAAATAAACTGTTGAAATTAGAATGTGAATCTTTGGAGGTTTGCTGGATACAAACAAAAGTTCATATCCAAAACCTACCCTTTATTGTTATTTAGTTACTAAGTCATGTCCAACTCTTTGTCACCCCATGGACTGTACCCAGCCAGGCTCCTCTGTCCATGGGCTTTCCCGCCAAGAATACTGGACTGGGTTGCCAGTTCCTTCTCCAGGGGATCTTCCCGACCCAGGGATTGAACTTGTGTCTCCTGCATTGCCCATGGATTCTTTACCCACCGAGTCACTGGGAGAAGTCACTTGGAGGTCAGTATTCTCACAACCCACCCCCACCCAGCACTCCCCAGCGCCATTCCCATCCGCCCAGCTGGCTGAATCATGATTAGGAAACAGGAGCTGAGAAAGGGTGAGACTACTGCAGCACCCGTCTACTTCAACAGTGAAGCTGAAATAGTCGACGGGGAGGAGTGCGGAGGCCGATGACCTCCTTACTTGGTTTCCAGATCAGAGTGGGTGACAGTGAGACATACCCTGATGGCTCTGTTAGCTGTCCTCCCACAGATCTCTTCACAGCCTCCTCTGCAGTTGGTGAAGGGTTTCAGCTGCCGACCTGCCCCTGCTCCGAGTCCTCTGTGGACATGGATCCCCGAGAGTGCCCGCTCCGAGCCCATCACCCTGGCTGGCCTGGACCTTGGACAGCGCTGTGTTCCAGCCCTGGCTTCTCCGTGGCACACATGGAGTGCTGCCTGAGAAACTCTCCCATGAGCCTCTGGGCTCTGAGTGTCGAGTCCCATGTCCACTTGTTACCGACGGTTCCAGCCTGTGTCACATGTCCACCCTCAGGCCCACGGCGTCCTCAAGGCTGGCGTGTATGTCATCACCATCGAAGTCACAAAGTCACTCCCGCCCTCCACACGCAAACACAGCGCTCGGCCCCAGGAAGGGGCAAACAGAGCGTATTGCGTTGGAGTTAGGTGGAAAGTTTCGTCTGGTCAGATTATTATAATTTTCAGTGGATTTTGAAGGTAGATGTTTTTAATTTTAGAACTTCCTACAGCATCATTTTATCTTCCAATAGTCATCATTTTCTCCAACTGCTAGACACATAAATCCCTTTACTTCATAAGGCAAATGAAAAAATACAAAGAAAATCCAGATTCACATACCTCAGCATAGAATACAAATTATGTTTCCCCTTAATTACCGTGTGCCTGAATTGGCAGTTTATTTTGAACACTTTCAAAAGGCTTTATGCAGCTTTCAAGTATGTGTTGAATAAAGCTGACTTATTTTTCCCTTTAATTTTTTTCATTATCATTTTGACTATGCAGTATAGCCTAGGAAGTTTACGAAACTCTCAAATCATTTGTATAAAGAGCGATTAATTTAATTCAAATTTCCCATGAATTCCTTACTGTAAGGAAATCATCTTCTCTAGTATTAATGCCTTCTGTTTAAACTGAAAAACAATCAGTGTCGATTGTCACAGGCTTTCATTTCTTATTCTCTTTTGTGGCCACCAATAGTTTTAAAACCCACAAGAATCTGATTGGTGTCATAAATACACATGACCTGCAATCAAGGTCTCTTCACAGGTTCAGATGTCAGGACCCTAACCCTACAGGATCAGGGCTCACACGTGTGGCTTTATTGAGCCTTAATCACCTCCTTAAAGACCTTATTTCCATGGAGTGTCAGGACCTCAACATGAATTTGAGGGGAAGCCAGTCAGTCCATAGCAGGGGTCTCCACTGATGTTCAGATATAAATCACCCCACCCAATCCTAGGCAAATTGTTCTTCTCCACTCTTGTGGGTCATCAATGCCCCCCACATGCACACACATGCACACACACACGTGCACACACAGGCACACACAGACACCTACATGCAGGTACACACAATCAGACGCACACAGGCACACACAAACATGCACACACATGCAGACATGCACAGGTACACACACATACATGCACACACAGGCAGGTACACACATGCAGACACACACACATGTACACACACAGGCACACACAGACACCTACATGCAGGTACACACAATCAGATGCACACAGGCACACACAAACATGCACACACATGCAGACATGCACAGGTACACACACATACATGCACACACAGGCAGGTACACACATGCAGACACACACACATGTACACACACAGGCACACACAGACACCTACATGCAGGTACACACAATCAGATGCACACAGGCACACACAAGCATGCACACACATGCAGACATGCACAGGTACACACACATACATGCACATACAGGCAGGTACACACATGCAGACACATACACGTGTACACACACAGGCACACACAGACACCTACATGCAGGTACACACAATCAGATGCACACAGGCACACACAAGCATGCACACACATGCAGACATGCACAGGTACACACACATACATGCACATACAGGCAGGTACACACATGCAGACACATACACGTGTACACACACAGGCACACACAGACACCTACATGCAGGTACACACAATCAGATGCACACAGGCACACACAAGCATGCACACACATGCAGACATGCACAGGTACACACACATACATGCACATACAGGCAGGTACACACATGCAGACACATACACGTGTACACACACAGGCACACACAGACACCTACATGCAGGTACACACAATCAAACGCACACAGGCACACACAAACATGCCCACACACGCAGACACACATGCACACACAGGCAGGTACACACATGCAGACACACACAAGCACACACACGTAAATGCACACACAGGCAGGTACACACATGCACACACACACAACCAGATGCACACAGGCACACACAAACAGGCACACACCTGCAGACACGCACAAGCACACGAGCAGCCGCAGGAGTCACCCTGCGCCCCCTCATAGAGCCCCGTGTCCTGCGCTATGCTCGGCCCTTCGATTCTCCTGCTCTGCGACTACAGCAAGAGTCTGAATCTGAGAGTGGTGTGCATTTTGTTTGTGTTGCTTCGTCACTTAATCTCAGCTTCGTGTTGCAGTACAGCTGGGCTTCGCGGGTGGCGCTGCTGATAAAAAGCCCACCAGCCAACGCGGGAGATGCAGGTTCGATCTCTGAGTCAGGAAGATTCCCCGCAGGAGAGGATGGCAACCCTCTCCAGTACTCCTGCCCGGAGAATCCCACGGACAAAGGAGCCTGGTGGGCTACAGTCCACAGCATCTCAGAGAGTCGGACACGGCTGAAGCGACTCAGCACACGCGTAGTTGGTTTATGACATGTGTTAGCTTCCGGTGTCGAGCACAGTGGTCCAGTTATACATGTACCCATGTCTGTCCTTTTCCAGATTCTTTCCCCATATAGGTTGTTTCGGAGTGTTGAGTGGAGTTACCTGTGCTATATAGTAGGTCCTTGAAGTGAGTGAAGTCGCTCAGTCGTGTCCGACTCTTTGAGACCCCACGGACTGTAGCCCACCAAGCTCCTCCGTCCATGGGATTTTCCAGGCAATAGTACTGGAGTGGGGTGCCATTTCCTGCTCCAGGGGATCTTCCTGACCCAGGGATCGAATCCGGGTCTCCCACATTGTAGACAGACACTTTACAGTCTGAGCCCCTGGGACATGCTGTATGGTAGGTCCTTAGTTAGCTATTTTATATTTACTGGTGTGTATATGTTAAGCCCAAACTCCTAGTTTACCCTTCCCCTCACCTTTCCCCTTTGAAGCAAAATCATTCCCAAGACAGGGCCATTTTAAGGTGAACATAAAATGCTGAAATCATCCTAATAAAACCAACGGGAAGGAGGAGCTGAAACAGGGAGCTTCATACAGTCCTCTTTCTAATCTCACAGAGCCCCCACATCATTTTTACACAGTAGCAGGTTTCCAAATAAACTGTGATTAAAATATGAATTTTCCCCAAAAGGACCATGATAATTCTGGCAATTCTGACTGACATTGTGGAAATCTCATTGCTATCATGTTTTAATTCTGGACGGCACATTTCTAGGCAGCATACTTTCAGTTACTCTGTGATGACTCCACTGTATACAGTCCCACCCAAGCTCAACAGGGCAAACACTCCTCACACATTCTTTCACAGGTGTGGACTGTGTGGGTTCCTCGGTGCTGGGGATGGCGTGTCGTTCCCACAGGGAAGCTGAGTAATGCTTGACGGAGGACCACTAGACTTTAGTTTTCTTAAGACTCCTTAGGGAAATGATACACACATGCATAGCTGAATTGTTTTGCTGTACACTTAAAATTAACACAGTGCTGTAAATTGACTAGATGGTGGTGTTGTTTAGTTGCTAAGCCATGTCCAACTCTTTTGTAATACTGTGGACTATAGCCCACCAGGCTCCTGTGTCCATGGGATTCTCAGAATACTGAAGTGGGCTGCCATTTCCTTCTCCAGGGGATCTCCCCGACCCATGGCTGGAACCCATGTCTTCTGAATTGGCAGACGGACTCTTTAGCTCTGAGATATCAAAGAAGCCCATAAATTAACTTATACTTCAACTTTTAAATCCTCAAAAGACACACACACACACACACAAATTATAGATTTCCTAAAAATGAAGGAATAAATTTAACTCTATATTTTAATTTCAATTCAGGTCAGTCGCTCAGTTGTGTCCAACTCTTTGCGACCCCATGGATTGCAGCATGTCAGAGTTCCCTGTCCACCACCAACTCCTGGAGCTCGCTCAAACTCATGTCCATTGAGTCAGTGATGCCATCCAACCATCTCATCCTCTGTCATATTTTAGTCTAATGTTCCTATAAAACTGAATCAAAAATTTGACTAGAGCATCCAGTCCATCTTGTTGTCATTACTCTGACTGCTCATCACTGAGTCTGAGCCAGTGATCGCAGTGGCCTAAGGCTGACCAGGGTTTACCGGTTACTGGGCTTTGAGTATTGCTCAAAATCAGCTGTGAGATAGAGAGGCCGCTTTCAAGAACCAACATCTTGTGTTACTTACGGACAAGTGAGTGTTGAGTTTCAAAAGCGTTTCATTCATTCACAGCTTATCTGCTCCCTCATCACTGACCCAGAGTGCCTTCGCGGGTCTCCCACTGTGTGCCAGGCACCCACTCCCAGTTGCTGAGGATGCAGCGACATCCGGGTGCTTCCACTGACCAACAGCACCCGAGTCCTGTGGGAATGCTCAAGCGACAACCAGCGATGACGCTGCCCATGGGAGAGCTTCTGAAAGCCAGCCCCACGACTCCACACGAGGCTCTTTTCCCTCGCGGACGCGGAGGCATGCAAGCATACCTCTTCCATCAGATCGCTCAATCGCTCCTTTCATCCATCTTAAATCTGAAATTTAGTCCACAATCAAAAATACCCAGCAGGGAGGACTGCCCTGGTGGTCCAGCGGTTAAGAATCCACTTGCCACTGTGGGGGACATGGGTCCAACCCTGGTCTGGGAAGATCACATATGTCAGGGAGCAGCTGAGCCCACGTGCCTCAACCACTGATGACCACACGCCTGCAGCCGGTTCTCCGCAACAAGAGAAGATGCCGCAAAGAGAAGCCCGGACAGCCAGAGACGAGATTCGCTCACCACGGTTTGGGAAAGCCCTCACAGAGCACCGACGACCCCGCACAGCCAAAAATAAGCGAGCGTCTTTTCAAGCTAAAAGCATACACTCCACGGAGAAATGCTTGCCCAGATAACATCCTGTGGATGAAACAACTCGCAATTCCAGAAGGACAGCTGGAAGCACTCTTGGGCAGCCTCAGCAGCGACGCTGGACCGGGCAGGACGCATCTGAGGGGCCATGTGGGCAGGGTGGTAGTATATTTGGAAGCGGAAGTTCAGCGTGTTGGTTAGAAATCATCCCTGTGATGGTGTTCTCACACCTGGTACGTAGCTCATCGCTTTCTTTTCGTGTAGAAGGACGCCGGTTTTGCTCACACAGGGGACAGCCCCAGAGCAGCGGGCTCGCTCCCCCGTCTGTGCGAGCAGCATCTCATTCAACAAGCTGGTGGAGCACCAGGGTCTAATCTTCCACATGAAGGTTTAAATTTTATAGACACCTGTTTCAGCACAGCACCACAGATTACATGGGCTAGAGTTGCGATTTTTATGATAAACAGTGGTATAATTCCATCCATAGGGAGGAATAAGCCAAACAAACCACTATGCAAAGTGCTTCAGATGGGGGGAAGTGTTTAAGTGACTGAAGGACCACAGTGTGACGCTGTGTGTCATCCTGGTAGAGGTGGACAGTGTTCCTGAAGCCAAAGGGGTGTCACGTGCACGGTCCTGGGGAATCCTGCCTTCCCGACTTCAGGACTCCTGGGACTGGGTGAATGAATCAAGCTTGAATTCTGATTGAACATCTGTAGCAAAGGGCCTTGTAGACTGACCTGGCATCCAGGCTGCATCAAAAATTAAAACATAATGCAAAACATTAATGGCAAATTTTTCATTTCAAAAGTGTGAACAATCACGCTTTGTGCACAAATGTCTTAAACATGACACTATTCAGATTTAAGATGAATTTAAATGAACAGCATCATAAGAGTAAGTGTCCCTCTATGTTTGTCCTGTTGGTCTATATCCTAGGCTCTCAAACACGGCCACACCATCTCCTAGGGATGCACAAGCCATAGGAGCCAGCCATGACCCCACCCTCTCACACTGCTCCTAGAGCATCACCATAAAGAGGGGATGAACATGCCACTGCTCAAGCAGTTATTTTCTCAGGTCCCTAAGACTACAGTGATGGAATTTAATCCTGCGATGGCCCAGAGATCCCCTCACTAAATCCTGCTGATACCAGATAAAGCAAGCAGCCATCGCCCACTCACCACCTGGGCAGCCCAGTGGCTGGGAGCATTCACTAACCTCAAAGCATCAGGAGAATCAGTGGGCAAGTATGTTCTCATTCAGGGCTGGCAGAACGTGAGTTTCTCAAAATTCTATTCCAGGTTCCGCAAAAAATTTAACGTAGAATTACCGCATGACCCAGGATTTCAATTGCTAGATATACACTCAAAAGAGTTGAAAACATTTAGTCAAATGTGTGCACACAGACATTTCAGTTCAGTCTCCCAGTCATGCCTGGGACCTGCAGTTCCATGAACCACAGCACACTAGGCCTCCCTGTCCTTCACCAACTCCTGGAGCTTGCTCAAACTCATGTCCATTGAGTCGATGATGCCATCCAGCCATCTCATCCTCTATCACCCCCTTCTCTCCTGCCTTCAGGCTTTCCCAGCATCAGGAAAACAGACATTTATGGAAACAATATTTACAATATCCGAAATGGGGAAGCAACCCAAATGCCTCTTAACTGATGAAAAAACAAAACGCAACCCATCCACAGGGTGGAACATTCACTTCAGTTCAGCAGCTCAGTCGTGTCCAACTCTTCGTGACCCCACGAATCACAGCACGTGAGGCCTCCCTGTCCATCACCAGCTCCTGGAGCTTTGTTCGTAGTGATGCTTTCTAAGGCCAACTTGACTTCACATTCCAGGATGTCTGGCTTTTGATCACACCATCGTGATTATCTGGGTCGTGAAGATCTTTTTTGTATAGTTCTCAACCTCTTCTTAATATTTTCTGCTTCTGTGAGGTCCATACCATTTCTGTCCTTTATTGAGCCCATTTTGCGTGACATGTTCCCTTGGTATCTCTAATTTTCTTGAAGAGATCTCTAGTCTTTCCCATTCTGTTGTTTTCCTCTATTTCTTCTCACTGATCACTGAGGAAGGCTTTCTTATCTCTCCTTGCTGTTCTTTGGAACTTTGCATTCAGATGCTTATATCTTTCTTTTTCTCCTTGGCTTTTCACTTCTCTTCTTTTCGCAGCTATTTGTAAGGCCGCCTCACACAGCCATTTTGCTTTTTTGCATTTCTTTCCATGGGGATGGTCTTGATCCCTGTCTCCCGTACAGTGTCACAAACCCCATTCCATAGTTCATCAGGCACTCTATCTATCAGATCTAGGCCCTTAAATCTATTTCTCACTTCCACTGTATAATCATAAGGGATTTGATTTAGGTCATACCTGAATGGTCTAGTGGATTTCCCTACTTTCTTCAACTTGAGTCTGAATTTGGTAATAAGGAGTTCATGATCTGAGCCACAGTCAGCTCCTGGTCTTGTTTTTCCTGACTATATAGCGCTTCTCCATCTTTGGTTGCAAAGAATATAATCAATCTGATTTTGGTGTTGACCGTCTGGTGATGTCCATGTGTAGAGTCTTCTCTTGTGTTGTTGGAAGAGGGTGTTTGCTATGACCAAGTGCGTTCTCTTAGCAAAACTCTATTAGCCTTTGTCCTGCTTCATTCCATATTGCAAGGCCAAATTTGTCTGTTACTCCATGTGTTTCTTGACTTCCTACTTTTGCATTCCAGTCCCCTATAATGAAAAGGACATCTTTTTGGGGTGTTAGTTCTGAAAGGTCTTGTAGGTCTTCATAGAACCATTCAACTTCAGCTTCTTCAGCATTACTGGTTGGGGTATAGACTTGGATTACTGTGATATTGAACGATTTGCCTTGGAAATTAACAGAGATCATTCTGTCATTTTTGAGACTGCATCCAAGTACTGCATTTTGGACTCTTTTGTTGACCATGATGGCTACTCCATTTCTTCTGAGGGATTCCTGCCCACACTAGTAGATATAATGGTCATCTGAGTTAAATTCACCCATTCCAGTCCATTTTAGTTCGCTGATTCCTAGAATGTTGATGTTCACCCTTGCCATCTCCTGTTTGACCACTTCCAATTTGCCTTGATTCATGGACCTGACATTCCAGCTTCCTATGCAATATTGCTCTTTACAGCATTGGACCTTGCTTCTATCACCAGTCACATGCACAGCTGGGTATTGTTTTTGCTTTGGCTCCATCCCTTCATTCTTTCTGGACTTATTTCTCCACTGATCTCCAGTAACATATTGGGCACCTATCGACCCAAGGAGTTCCCCTTTCAGTATCCTATCATTTTGCCTTTCCATACTGTTCATGGGGTTCTCAAGGCAAGAATACTGAAGTGGTTTGCCATTCCCTTCTCCATGGACCACATTCTGTCAGATCTCTCCACCATGACCCTCCCATCTTGGATGGCCCCCACTGCATGGCTTGGTTTCATTGAGTTAGACAAGGCTGTGGTCCGTGTGGTCAGATTGGTTAGTTTTCTGTGATTATGGTTTCAGTGTGTCTGCCCTCTGATGCCCTCTCATGACACCTACCATCTTACTTGAGTTTCTCTTACCCTGGACGAGGGGTATCTCCTCACAGCTGCCCCTCCTGACCTTGAACTTGGAGTAGCTCCTCTCGGCCCTCCTTTGCCCACATAGCAGCTGCTCCTTGGATGTGGGGTTGCTCCTCCCAGCTGCCGACCTCAGGCGTGTGGTAGCTTGTCTCAGCTGCCACTCCTGACCTCAGACGTGGGGTAGCTCCTCTGTATTGGATGCAAGCTCAAAAATGACAGAACGATCTCTGTTCATTTCCAAGGCAAACCATTCAATATCACAGTAATCCAAGCCTATGCCCCAACCAATAATGCTGAAGAAGCTGAAGTTGAATGGTTTTATGAAGACCTACAAGACCTTTTAGAACTAACACCCCAAAAAGATGTCCTTTTCATTATAGGGGACTAGAATGCAAAAGTAGGAAGTCAAGAAACACATGGAGTAACAGACAAATTTGGCCTTGCAATATGGAATGAAGCAGGACAAAGGCTAATAGAGTTTTGCTAAGAGAATGCACTGGTCATAGCAAACACCCTCTTCCAACAACGCAAGAGAAGACTCTACACATGGACATCACCAGACGGTCAACACCAAAATCAGATTGATTATATTTTCTGCAGCCAAAGATGGATGAAATATTATGCAGCCATAAAAAGGAATGCTGCATTGAAATATGCCACAAAGCAGACAAACCTCAAAGGCATGATTTTAAGTGAAAGCAGCGAGACACAGAAGGCACGCACTATGTGATTCCGTTTATATACAAGTAAGTCCATAACAACAGGAAGCAGATGGGTCATTGCCAGGGAGACTGCGGGAGGGGAATGAGGAGAAGTAGCTTGATGGGTGTGGGGCTCTATTTGGGGGTGATGGAAAAAGCTTTGCAACTCGGTGGAAGTAGATGGTGATTATACAACATGTGATTGCAGCTAGGTGGTGATTATACATTTTGTACTTGAATGTACAGAATGCCACTGGATTGTGCACACTTAAGTGGCTAATTTTATGTTATGTGAATTTCATTTCCATGAAAAGAAAAATCTGTTTCAAGCATGCAGCCCCCACCGCTAAGGCAGAGAGAGTCACAGAGGGGGCGCCCAGACTTCAGCACCAAATGCGGGCCTTGGAGTGGACCCTGCCCTGCAAAAGCGTTTGACTGTGACTTGCTGGTTTTCTTTTTGTCTTTACCTTTGTGTCTGCTCTGTGGAATGCAGTTGTTGTTCAGTCCCTAAGTTGTGCCTGGCTCTCTGTGACGATAGCATGCCAGGCCTCCCTGTCCCTCCCCGTCTCTCAGAGTTTGTCCAAATTCATGTCCATTGAATTGGTGATGCTGTCCACCAGTGGAATCAAGAGGCTCTAGCAAGCACCAGCACTGGCTTCATACAGCTCAGTGTTCCTGGACAGCTCAGCTTTACAGGTTCCTGAGTCAAAGGCAGGCACTGAGGCCGACTTTCCAAAGGACAACCTGAATGTTTATGGATGCGGAAGCAGAGGATAGGAGTGGCATATACAATCTGAGGGTCACTGAGAACCTGCAGAAACCACTGCAGGCAGAAGGAGCTGAGGATAAGACAGCAAAGCAAGCACCCCGGAGCCGCGGCTGCAGAGACGCAACCAGCAGAAGGCAGCTCAGAGAGCAGCAACCCAGCGTGGCTGCCTCTCGCAGCAAGTCCCACTGGCCCTGAGAGCCTGCCGAAGCTTGAGCCCGAGCTGCGAACAGCCACCAGGATGGACAGTCTCTCCTAACACTCAAGGAGCATGCCCGGGGTGGCTCACCACCTTCAGAGCCAGGGCTCTTGCCAGCTGCGGCCTTCCCTGGCCTGTCAGGCCAGCTGGCCCACGATCCTCAGGTCCAGGGACAGCCTCTCCATGAGAACGATAGTGGTTTTGCTCAGAATGAAACGGTACGCCTATCCGTGATTTTTAACAGAGTCCAGGCTTCCCTGGACAGGGACACAGAGGTGACCCTCCAAAAAAGGAGGCGGAAGGACCCATGACAAAGGGCAGGAGGTGGAGCCCAGTGTCCTCAGCCAGCTGCCCCTGCCCCTTATCGTCATCTGTGACACCTGAGCTGCAGCCTCAAGGCCCTCCCGCCCCCACCACAGATGCCGCCCACCCCAGCATCAGACACTGAGGGCCTCCACTGCCGGCTTCTCCTTCCTGCAGAATCGGCACCATCAGGCCTGCCTGGGCTCCGTTTTGTCTGTGAATATCTCCTCTTTGTCTCCTAAGGGAGTGAGCTGCTTGTACGTTGCCCACTTCCCCTCCCGCCCATCTTTTTTTAAATTGAAACAGTAGGTTTGCAATGTTGCGTTAGCTTCAGGTGTACATCAAAGTGATTTACACACACATACGCTTGTTCAGATTATTTCCCATGACTCTTTATCACAGGGCATTGAGTAGCTCCTTCTCCTACAGCAGGTCCTTGTTGTTCACCTGTTTTACGTACACTAGTATACAGGACTGATACATAGTATACACTATATAGTATATAGGACTGATATATATATAGTATATACTATATAGTATAATGGAGAAGGCAGTGGCAACCCACTCCAGTACTCTTGCTTGGCAAATCCCATGGACGGAGGAGCCTGGTTGACTGCAGTCCATGGGGTTGCGAACAGTCGGACACGACTATAGGACTGATACATAGTATACACTATGTGGTATATAGGACTGATGCTGAAGCTCAGACTCCAATACTCTGGCCACTTGTTGTGAAGAACTGACTCACTGGAAAAGACCCTGATGCTGGGAAAGACTGAAGGCAGGAGGAAAAGGGAACGACAGAGGATGAGATGGTTGGATGGCATCACCGACTCAATGGACATAAGTTTGAGTAAGCTCCAGGACTTGTTGATGGACAGGGAGGCCTGGCATGCTGCAGTCCATGGGGTCACAAAGAGTCGGACACGACTGAGCAACTGAACTGAACTGAACTGAGTGTGTATCTGTTAATCCTAAATTCCTAATTCACCCCTACCTTTTCTTGGGTAACCCCAGCTCTGTTCTTGATATCTGTGGGACTATTTTTGTTCTATAGATAAGTTCATGTGTGTGATTATTATTATTTTAGATGAAAGCTGGACATGACAGTATCCTGTCCCCAGCCCACTGCTCAGGTTGTCTGAATGGCTTTTGGCAGTAACAGGCCAGAGGGTCCCCTTTATCGCCCTCCCTGGCACCCCCTCCCTGCACCACCGGCTGGGTCTTCCCCTTCAAGGTCCTCGCAAGCCCTGCATCAACTGTCCGGGGATCAATAGGTTCGGTGAGGGCGGAAGGAGACCCCCGAGGACCCACACAGCTGAAGCCTCGTGAGCAGGCACTTGAGACGAAGACTGTGTAATTAAGTGCAGGCTTGTCCCCCCACCCCCAGCTCCCGGGACACAGGCCCTCTCGTTAGCGGTAAAGGGCGCCTTGGCTGGCCACCACGGTCAGGCCCCTGGGGGGCCCTCTGTCTCTGCTCTGGAAGCAGGGCGCACTCCAGTCAGAGCTGGCTGGGTCAACTGGCAGCGTTTTAAGAGCCGTGGAAGAGAGGGAGCTGGCCTAGGGTAGACACAGCCCCAGATGCCAGGGACAGGGATGCAAGTGTAATTCTAGACTATTAGAGTGACATACCGGATCATTTCTGCCCCGGAACCCGAGACAGCTGAGGGGATTATGCCGGACAGGCTGTCACGCAGTAAAATTTTCAGAAATCCGGTAACCCCAGCTCAGATCAGCTGAATGTTTGATAGCTTGACACTGAGAAAAAAGGTGTGTTTGTTAGCTGCAGAAGGATAGAGGTGAGAGGCTGGGCAGATGAAAGGGCAGGGACTGAGGATGCCCTGAACACCCCAGGAGAGGCAGCAGATGGCAGAGGGCAGGAGGCAGGATGGAGAGGCTGGGCCCCTCGGAAGCTCACCCCCTGGGGCTGGAAACCTCAGAGGGGTGGGCACGGGGAAGCTGGGGGGCCCTCTGGAAGGCCCCCGTGGCCCTCTGCCCCAGCCCATCTTGTCAAAGGATACTTAGGGAAGTGATTGCACCCTGTCTGATGCTGGGAGGGTCAAGTGCCTTTGGGGCTGGAAGGAAGCAGATTTTCTTCACAAGTGTTTTCTTTGAAAAGTAGAAAGCCATGCCCTGTGATGGGACTTCAACCACTTTTAATTATAAAAGAAAGCAAAGACCATTTTTATTTTGGAGGAAAAGGTGAAACAACATGTGATTCTGAGTCACAAAACCTAAGAGAAAAGCCTGCTGCTGGCTCTGTGTGATGAGTTTAGGAGTCAGGGGAAGTGAAAGTCGCTCAGTCGTGTCTGACTCTTTGTGTCCCCATGGACTATACAGTTCCTGGAATTCTCCAGGCCAGGATACTGGAGTGAGTAGCCTTTCCCTTCTCCAGGGGATCTTCCCTATCCAGGGATCAAACCCAGGTCTCCAGCATTGCAGGCCGATTCTTTATCAGCTAAGCCACAAAGGAAACTCAAGAATACTGGAGTGGGAAGCATTTCCCTTTTCGAGGGAATCTTCCCCACCCAGGGACTGAACCGAGGTCTCCTGCATCGCAGGCAGATTCTTTACTGGCTGAGCCCCCAGGGAAGCCCCGTCAGAAGGGGTTAAGGTCATTGCCAAATCCCCCAGTGACAGGACTGTAGACCTCATACCTGAGGGGCAGCTGGGTTAGTCAAGACCTCACGCATGGAGCTGGGGGTGTTTTCCCAGCATGAGGAGGAGAGAGATGGGGCAGAGAGTGGCCCAACGAGGGCTTCTGGGCACCTGGCCTCTGGAGGCAGGAGGGAAATGGGGTGCTCCCGGGGCCTCCCATTTCATGCTGCAGGGGCGGGGGTGGGAGGACCAAGACCCAAAGCCCCTCCCAGCCGCTGTCAGGACTGCAGGGGGCCCCTTTCCATGCCATCTCCTGTCTTGCCCAGAGAAACTGAGTCAGGAGTGACTCAGGTTCGCAGACTGAGGTTTTATAATCCGAGACACCTTTTGCCCAGAACTTGCTAAGCCTGAGACAGTGATCCCCTCAAGACGGGTGGAGACTAAAGCACCCCTGGCAGGGTTCGGGGGGATAAACTGTTTCACCCAATAAATCTCTTCCTACATCGAGTCAACCCCTGCCTTGTCCACATTAAGGCAACTGATTAAAAAAATATGAATAAATGAATATACTTGAGGCCAGATGTATAGGGACGCAAAACTCAAATCTGTGGTGTATTTAGAACAGCTCATTCTAGCACCCCCACCCTAACACACACACACTCACTCAGACACAGCAACAGAGAAAGGGAAGCTTGGCCGGCTTTTTAGCAAGTCGCCAATATGATTGAGATAAGGTTTGCCCAATGGTGTCACAAGGTCATGGAAAAAGCCAACACAATACGCTTCTTCAAACCCACCACATCCGAAGGCCAGCTCCCGGGGACACAGAGCCCAGGGCGTGCGGGGCCGAACAAAAGCAGGCCTCTGCTAATTGACTGAAAAAATCAGCCCGGGCCCCCCGGGAGGCGCGGCAGGCCGCAGCAGATGGAGGCTGCCGGCGTGGGAGCTCAGAAGCCCCTGGAAAGCTGCTGCGGGCCTGCTGCAATTATGGGTCAGACCCTTCCGTGCCCGGCCCAGCAGCCAGCCGCGAGCAGCCGGCACCCGGAGGCCTCCACCAGCCCGGGGCTCCCGGGGCGCCCCAGCTCCGGCGGGGTGGCTGGGGGTCTGTTCTGTTTTGTTTTTTATGGACTCAGCCTCTCAGCCAAACAGATGCTTTTCTCGGCTTCCTTTGATTCCGCTGATCTGAGTTAATTTGATTTCTGCGTCTCAGCCCCCAGCTCGGGGCCTGATGGGCTCACCGCAAATACGCGAGTCCTCGCTCACACACCCAGACCGCTCTGAGCACGACCACGGTCACAACGGCCAGGAAGATTTGTGCTGCTAATGAGAGAGGAACTCCCACGGCCACCGCTGGGTTTTGCGACTTAGAAGATGTTTTAATCATAGGGCTGCCCTGAGTCTCCAGTGCATTTGACCAAAACTAACTGCGTTGTCTCACGCAGACCGCGAGCAGAAAACTCCTGGCTGGTTTAGAGACATGATGTGAGCTAAACTGATGAATGGAAGACTGGAAACTGACTCTAGACCTCCCGTATGCCTCCGTCTTCTATGGAAAAGCTAAATATTTAGTGGAATAAACAAGGCACGTTCCCCACCTCCTGTCTAATTTGAAAAAAAATAAAGCAGGCTTGCTTTTATCACATAATCCTTAGATTAAAGAAAAAAGCTTCAGTTTCATTTAATTTCACAGTTGTTAAAAGTGCACGTTGTAAAACTGGTAATTTAGACACAATATCTCATCTGGCACAAATGTCTTCATTTTCATCCCAAGTAAAACTCCTGAAGAAGGTGCTTCGTTGGTGAATCTGTAACTCCTTCACTGATGCGAAGAAAAGTCCAATCTGAGGAAAAATGGAGACTTTCAAGCCAGCCTACGTGTAGCTGATGATTATGTTTAAATATAGGGCACACTTCTTCTGTTTGTGCATTTCTCTAGGAAATGTATAGATATTCTATCACTAACAGCAACATTCAATTATTTACTTGTGTCAAAAAAAATTGTATACTGCTATAACAGTTTGAGAATGCAGCAGGAAAACACCCGCAGTCTGCAAAACAAACGTTTGCCATCACTCTGTCTATTCCCTTTTATTTTTTCACACCCATTTTTTTATAATATTAAGTGTAGTCAACAGCTTTGTCATATAACCCATTTCACTTAACATTATTGCAAACCTGCTGTTTAATGTTACTGCAATTTTTATGATCATCCCTTTAATATTCTAGCAAGTGACATCCTCATAACTGACCTAGCTCTTCTGCTGTTACTGGTCTTTGGGGTTTTTTACAATACCATACAATAAGATCGCCCCATTTTTTCGTGTATGGATCTGAGCCAAGATCATCGCAATCATGGTACAGGAGGCTGTATCAGACATCTCGTGAGTCTCCTCTATGCCTTCATCGCCGTGTCTTCTCTTCACTCTGACCCTCAGCAGTGTGCTCTCTCCATCATCAGGCTTCGCCCTGCTTGAGAATGTCAGAGGAATATAAACAGGACCAGACAGGAATCGTGACAATGGCTTCTTTCACTCAGTACAGCGTCTCTGAGACTCATCCAGGCTGTGTGTATCGCTGATGGGACATCTGCCTCTTTACTGGGGAGCAGGGATCCGCTTTGACTTCCCTGGAGACCCAGGTGGTAAAGAATCTGCCTGTAATGTGGGAGACCCGGGTTCGATCACGGGATCAAGAAGATCCCCTGGGGAAGGAAATGGCAGTCGACTCCAGTGTTCTTGCCTGGAGAATCCCAGGGACAGAGGAGCCTGGGGGGCTGCCGTCTGTGGGGTCACAGAGAGCCGGACACGACTGGAGGGACTTAGCAGCAGCAGCAGCCAGTGTTCTTAGCCTGGTGGGCTGCAGTCCGTATTGTTACAAAGAGGCAGACACGACTGAGTGACTGACACTTTTGCAGGGGTCAGGCTGCGGCTGCAGAGCCTGAGAG
The DNA here is from genome assembly GCA_006410535.1 of Litocranius walleri. Classification (NCBI taxonomy): domain Eukaryota; kingdom Metazoa; phylum Chordata; class Mammalia; order Artiodactyla; family Bovidae; genus Litocranius; species Litocranius walleri. The sequence goes on from SJYG01000068.1 coordinate 3,400,340, forward strand.
TCCATCCACCTGGTGAAGGATATTCGGAGGCTTCTGCCCTTTGCCTGTCACAAGTAAAGCTGCTGTGTTTATGCACAGGCTTTTGTGTGGACATACATTTTCATTTACCTGGAATAAATACCCAAGAGTGGAGTTGCTGGCTCACGTGGTAAATACATAGTTAAGTTTACAAGAAAATGCCTAGTTGTTTTCCAGAAAGACTGTATCATTTTTATTTTTCTTTTAAACTGAAGTATAGCTCATTTAGCATGTTGTGTTGGTTTTAGGTGTACAGTGATATATATCTATGCACATATACAATTCTTTTTCCTTATAGGTTGCTATAAGATACTGAGTAGCTTCTCCTGTGCTATGTAGTAGGTCCTGGTTGCTTGTCTATATATGATCGTGTATGACCATCCCAAGTTCCTGACTTCTCCCTCCCCTACATTCCCCATTGGTATCTGTGTTTGTTTTCTATGTCTGTGGGTCTCTTTCTGTTTTACGTATAAATTCATTTGTTCCATTTTCTAAGATTCCATATATAGAGGATATCGTATGATACTTGGCTTTCTCTGACTAACTCACTTCACTCAGTACGATGATCTCCAGGTCCAGCCATGTGGCTGCAAACGGCGTTCTTTCATTCTTTTTATAGCTGCGTAGTTTTCATTTTTCATTACACTCAGCAGTGTACACCCTGGTTGTTCCACACCATCAGAAACACTTGAAGGGGTCACGACTTTTATTCTAGTTGTGTTAGCAGATGAACGCTAGCTCACCACGGTTTTATTCTGCTTTCCACAATGGCCAAGATAGAGCACATCTTCTTATGTGCTGTTTGCTATTTCTATTTTGGGAAATGTCTGTCTAAATATTTTGCCCAATTTTAATTGGATTATTTTTCTGGTTAGTTTTAAAGATATATATATTTTCCTATATATATTTTTCCCTATATTTTCTGGAGAATAGATAGATAAATAGATGGATGATAGATATGGATAGATTCTGGACAATTCTATTTTCAAATATGTCATTTACAAATATACTTTCTCAATATGTAATTTATATGAGTTTCTTAACCTTGTCTTTCAGAGTGAAGCTTTTCATTTTAATGATGTCTTTTCTGTAATTTTTTTCAGCAATGAGACCCTGTTTGGTCAGCTGTTGATATTCGTAGTGTAGAGTTTTTGCAGTCTGCCCCTATTATCCCTCTCATGTTGTGAGGTGGTATCATCTCTTTCATTCTTGATATTGATAATTTTCACTTTTTTCTTTTTTTGTCAATCTAGCCAGAAGTTTATCAATATTATTGATCATTTCAAAGAAGCAGGTTTCAGTTTTTTTCATTTTCTCTTTTTTTTTCTGTTTTGAATTTCATGGATTTCTTTTTATTCTCTTCTTATGTTTGTTTTGCTTGTTTTTTTTTTCGAACTTCTTAAAAAAAGCTTGTATCTTTGATTTGAAATTTTTCTGAGTTTCTCACGCACACTTTTAATGCTGTAAATTCTCAAAGCACTGTTTCAAGGGCATATCATAGATCTAATATGGCATATAATCATCTTACTTTTATTCAAAATATTTCTAATATCTCTTGATATTATTCATCCCATGGATTATTTAGAAATATGTAGGTTAATTTCTAAGTAGGTTAATTTTCTAAGAAATTTTCTTGGTATCATTCTCTTATTGGTTTCCTGTTTAATTCTATTATAGTTCAAAAACATATTTTGCATGATTTCAACCTTACTGAATAAATTAAGATTTGTTTTGTGATTAGGAACATGGATAACCTTGGTGAACATTACATGTGAAAAGATATGCATTATCTTTTGGAGTGAAATGCTGTTTAAATCTTTAAGTCCTCTTGGCTGATGGTGCTATTCGGTTCTTCCATATACTTACTAAATTTTCATGTAGAAGTTATATGCTACAGAGAGGTGAGTCTGGGGCCTCCAGCTGTCATTGGGCATTTGTCTGCTTCTTTCATTCTGTCAGTTTCTCCTTCATGTTGTTAGATACATACATAATTAAGATTTCTGTGTCTTCTTAGGGAATGTATTCATTCATCATTCTATAATGTCCCTCTTCAGTTCAGTCACTCAGTCGTGTTCAACTCTTTTCGACCCCATGGACTGCAGCACGTCAGGTTTCCCTGTCCATCACCACCTCCCGGAGCTTACCCAAACTCATGTCCATCCAGTGAGTGATGCCATATAACCCTCTCATCCTCTGTCGTCCCCTTCTCCTCCTGCCCTCAATCCTTCCTTGCATCAGCATCTTTTCAAATGAGTCAGCTCTTTGCATCAGGTGGCCAAAATATTGGAGCTTCAGCTTCAACATCAGTCCTTCCAATGAACACTCAGGACTTATCTCATTTAGGATGGACTGGTTGGATCTCCTTGAAGTCTAAGGGACCCTCAAGAGTCTTCTCCAACAACACAGATCAAAAGCATCAATTCTTTGGTGCTCAGGTTTCTTTACAGTCCAACTTTCACATCCATACATGACTACTGGAAAAAACATAGCTTTGACTAGATGAACCTTTGTTGGCAAAGTAATGTCTCTGCTTTTTAATATTCTTACCTAGGTTGGTCATAGCTTTTCTCCCAAGGAGCAAGCGTCTTTTAATTTCACGACTGCAGTCACCCTCTGCAGTGATTTTGGAACCCCCCAAAATAAAGTCTCTTACTGTTTCCATTGTTTCCCCATCTATTTGCCATGAAGTGATGGGACTGGATGCCATGATTTTAGTTTTCTGAATGTTGACCTTTAAGCCAACTTTTTCACTCTCCTCTTTCACTTTCATTAATGTCCCTCTTAGCCCTGGTCATTTTCTGTGCTCTGGAGTCTCTTTCATTTAATATTTGTATAGCCACTTGGCTTTCTTTTAATTAGTGTTTTCAAGGTGTATCTTTTCCCATCCTTTTACTTTAAATAGCTTATATTATCGCAGTTTAAGTGAGTTCACTCTAGACAGCACACAGTTGGGTCATTTCTTTAATCTGTTGTGATAATCTCCGTACTTTAACTGGAATATTTAGACCAGTTACATTTAAGGTAATTATTGACACATTTGGATCTGGGTCTTCCATTTTTTGTTTTCTCTTTTTCCCTTTCGTTACTGTCTCTCGGTTTCCATTTTTGCCTTTGTTGGGTTGTTTATATTTTCGGTACCCACCTCCGCTCCTCTGCTGTGCTTCTTTTCATTTCTTTATTTAATTACAGTACTGTGTTTGTTTTGCCATACATTGGCATGTATTAGCCACGGGTTCCTTAAGTCTTGGTGGTGCTGGATCTTTGCTGCAGCGGTGGGATCTTCGATCTCTGTTGCACATACAAACCTGTAACTGTGGTGTGCGGGATCTGGTTCCTGGCCAGGGATCAAACCTGGGCCCCCACATTGGGAATGTGGGCTCTTACCA
>SJYG01000068.1:3403937-3418937 GCA_006410535.1 Litocranius walleri
CGATAGGGAAGTCCCCATCTATCGAGTCTGACACTCTGTCTATATCTATATATCTATCAATAGATACTAGAATATGTCTAGGTGTGTGTGTAACTTTTTAAAGTTTTTCTAAGGATTATAATATACATAGTTCGCTTTTCAGAGCTTATTTAGAATCAGTATTTTACCTTACAAACATATAGACTATCTTCTCTATGTTCTAATTGTCTTCTAATGTTACATCAATATATATTGAAAACGCCATCATGAGATGTTATAAATTTTATTTTTGGGCATTCGACCTGAGCATGAGAAGAATCAATTATATTCACTCAGACATTTACTATTTCTTTTGTTTTTCCCTTCATCTTTATATTCAAATATTCCTTCAAGTATCTTTTCCCGTCTACTGAAAGGTTTCCTAGTAATTCTGTTAGAGTAGGTTTTTGGCACCAAATTCTTTCATGATTTCTCCATCTGGGAATGTCTTTATTTTGCCTTCATTGCAGAAGTATGTTTCTCAGGATATAGAATTTAGGGTTGACAGTTCCTGAAAACTTTAGAAATGGTCTACATCTTCCTCCTGCCTTCATCATTTCTGATGAAAAATCTACAGTCCTTCTAACCATATCCTTACAGACAATGTATCATTTTCAATGGTGCTTAAAACATTAAAAAAAATTTTAGCTTTCAGTTTTTTTTGTGATGTATCTTAAGATGGATTCTTTTGGTTTACCCTGTTAAGAAGTCACATAGCTTCTTCAGTCTGTAGAATTCTGCCTTTACTCTCTCAGTTATTCTTTTTTTAAATTTAACCCCAAGTTCCTTCTCGTCTTCTCTAGAGCTGCTCTGATTACATAAACGTCAGTTTTTGCTATTGTTCCACAGGCCCCTGAGTCACAGGGTTTTCTTCCCCCCATGGAACCATTATCTTAAGTTTCTGTTGTGCTTTTCAGTTACAAAATTCCCATTCGGTTCTTCTTTACAGCTTCCATGTTCCTATGCGTATTCATTATTTACTCATTTGTTTCAAAAGTAATTATAGTTATTAGTTAGAGCGCGGTGATAATACTTGCTTTAAAGTCTTTGTCAGATAATTCCAACATCTGTACATGTTGGTGTTGGCATCTGCTGAATGACTTTGCACACAACAGTTGAATTCTCTTGCTCTTTCTTTGATAAGTAACTTTGCATTGCATCCTGCTTACACATTTTGAAAATTATGAAATCTTGAATAATACTTAGAGCTTATGAATAATGATGAAAATCCTGTTTTATCAAGCAACCTGGTTAGGTGCAGGCTCCAAGACTCAAGGTAGGACTTCCCTAACGGGCCAGTGGCTGGGAATCCACCTGCCAATTCAGGGGACGTGGACTCAGCCCCTGGTCCAGGAGGGACTGCAGGTGGGCCCAGATGCCACAGCTAATCCTTGCACCACAGCCACTGTGCCTGTGCTCTGGAGCCCACGGACTGCAGCAAGAGAAGCCGACGCAAGAAGCCGCGCAGCCCAGCGGGAGAAGAGCTGCCGCCCCATGCAGCTAGAGAAAGCCTCCACGCAGCAGCGAAGACCCAGCGCAGCCAAAAGCAAGCAAACGACAGCTTTTAAATGATTTGACATGCTCGACTTAAACAGCAACATGCGCGCGCGCGCGCGTGTGTGTGTGTGTGTGTGTGTGTGTGTAATCAGTTCCGTTCAATCGCATGTTCGACTCTTTGCAACCCCATGGACTGCAGCACGTCAGGCCTCCCTGTCCATCACCAACTCTCGGAGCTTACCCAAACTCATGTTCACCGAGTCTATGATGCCATCCAACCCTCTCATCCTTGGTCGTCCCCTTCTCCTCCTGCCCCCAATCCCTCCCAGCATCAGAGTCTTTTCCAATGAGTCAGTTCTTTGCATCAGGTGGCCAAAATATTGGCATCAGAGTCTTTTCCAATGAGTCAGTTCTTCGCATCAGGTGGCCAAAATATTGGAACTTCAGCTTCAACATCAGTCCTTCCAATGAACACTCAGGACTTATCTCGTTTAGGATGGACTGGTTGGATCTCCTTGCAGTCCAAGGGACCCTCAAGAATCTTTCCAACACCACAGTTCAAAAGCATCAATTTCTCAGCATTCAGCTTTATTTATAGTCCTACTCTCACATCCACACATGACCACTGGAAAAGCCATAGCTCTGACTACATGGACCTTTTGTTGGCAAAGTGATGTCTCTGCTTTTTAATATGCTGTCTAAGTTGGTCATAGCTTTTCTTCCAAGGAGCAAGCATCTTTTAATTTCATGGCTGTAGTCATTATCTGCAGTGATTTTGGAGCCCATAGAAATAGTGTCTCATTGTTTTCATTGTTTCCCCATATTTGCCATGAAGTGATGGGACGAGACGCCATGATCTTTGTTTTCTGAATGTTGAGCTTTAAGCCAACTTTTTCACTTTCACTTTCATCAAGAGGCTCTTTAGTTCCTCTTCACTTTCTGCCATAAGAGTGGTGTTGTCTGCATATCTGAGGTTATTGATATTTCTCCTGGGAATCTTGATTCCATCTTGTGCTTCATCCAGCCCAGCTTTTCACATGATGTACTCTGCATATAAGTTAAATAAGCAGGGTGACAATATACAGCCTTGACGTACTCCTTTCCTGATTTGGAGCCAGTCTGTTGTCCCATGTCCAGTTCTAACTGTTGCTTCTTGACCTGCATATTCCTAGTATATGTATTCATATACACATGAAAAGGTTTTGTATATTAGATAATAAGGACATAGAACTGTGATCTTTGGGAGAAAAGTAGAACAAATGAGATGATACTTATTATTCAATCAGCTTTATAGATAAAGGCATAATTTGGGTTTAACAAAATAGAAAGTGAGATCTCTAGTTACACAGACAAAAATACAGAAATCTGCCCTGCAGTTCCCTTATACTTTGTCAAATGCAAAGACCTGAATTTACACACATAGGATGAAATTCCACAAGTGTGGCAACAGTTAACTAATAACCTAAGATGCAGGCCTAGAAATTATATGATTTCTTATTAGTAGAGTGGGAAGTCTTTTCTAATCACTCAGAGTATACATTAGTGTTCAAAGAAGATCTTTCAAGAAGATCCATGCCCCTCAAGCAGAAAAGACACTTTAAAAGCCACAATACTCACAATAAGACAATTTATAATAAAACATATGAACTTCTGTGAGCAAAAGAAAATCATAAAATCAGGCAGAGTAAAAAGACACATTCAGTGTAGGAGAAAAACTATTATTATTAGAGCAGATTTTTTGTGGAAATGCATTAAGCCAGGAGAGAATGGAATAGTGTGCTTATCCTGTCCAAGTAGAATTCTCAAGCCAGAAAAAATAATTTCAAACTAAAAAGAAATGAAATATTTTCAAAGGGACACTGACTAAGACAGATCACATGCTGAGCCATAGAATGAGTCACCATTTTTAAACACTGAAATTATACAAAGTATATTCTCTGACCATGATATGATATTTCTTCAAAATGGATATATAGAGTCAGTACAATCCAAAAAATCTCCCAACAGCTGATCTTTGTAGAAACTGACCATCTGATTCTAAAGATATATCTGAAAATGTAAAAGTTGTGGCACAGCCAAAATAGTTTTGAAAAAAAAAAGCAAGATTTGAGCACTTATCTTACTTGACTCCAAGAATTACCACACAGTTACAGAAATTTAGACAGTTACAAAAATGTGATTAGCATAAGCACAGATACACATTAATTAAACAGAAGAGATAATTTAATAATAGGCTAACAAAATGTCAAGTACTTTCTTGTAACGTTATCATGGCAATTCAACAGGGAAAGAGTGTTCTTTCATAAAAGTAATGCTGCAAAAACTCTGTGCGCGTAGCGTGATCGTGAAGGCGCTCAGCCGTGTCCGACTCTGTGTGACCCCGTGGACTGTAGCCCACCAGGCTCCTCCCTCCATGGGATTCTCCAGGCAAGAGCACTGGAGTGCGCTGCCATTTCCTGCTCCAGGGGATCTTCCCAACCCAGGGATCGAACCCAGGTCTCCTGCACTGCAGGCAGACGCTTTAACCTCTGAGGCACCAGGGAAGCCCCTATGCTCATATAGCTTAAATAAAAAGAACCATAATACTTTGCTCACACCACACACAAAATTATTTCAAAATTCGTTGTAGACACAAATGTAAAATCTAAAAATAAACATTTTTTACATGAAAATGCAGTAGGAAAAAAACTGTTAAACATTCTCATGCTTAAAAAATTCTTAGGACACAAAATGCTGGAAACGGGAAAGGCAAGTCGATGGGCTTCTCTGATGATGTCACAGCTGTGGCCTCCCTCCCCAGGCCCCTAAACCCCGCCCAGTCACAAGGGTAGTAAACACACCCCACCTGGGGGTTGCAGCCAGCGCTCCCCAAAGCTGTCAACGTCCCCCAGACAGGAAAAGTCTGAGAAACTGTCACAGCCAAGAGGAGCCTAAGGAAACAAGATTCCTACATGTGATGAGGATGGGTTACTGAGGCAGACAGAGAACATTAGGAAGAAACTGAGGAAAACTTAATAAAAGCGTAGAGTTTAGCTGTGATGTGGTGTGACCACTAGCTCACTCATCGTGAGGGAGGTGCACACCACGCTGAGGTAAGATGTGGGGAACTACAAGATAAGGTGGGGGACGTGAGAAAATTTCCGTGTTATCTTTGCAATTTTTCTGTCCATCTAAATCTATTTTTTAATTTAAATTTATTTATTTTAATTGGAGGCTAATTACTTTACAATATTGTAATGGTTTTGCCATACATCAACATGAACCCACCACGGGTGTACACATGTTCCCCATCCTGAACCCCACTCTCACCTCCCTCCCCGTACCATCCCTCTGGGTCATCTCAGTGCACCAGCCCCAAGCATCCTGTATCCTGCATCGAACCTGGACTGGCCATGCAATTTTTAAAATAAGAACTTACTTTAAAATTTTCTTTAAAAATAAAATTTATGAAAGTTATAAACTTCTGCTCTTCTAGAAGCATCCGTGAGAAAATTAAAAGGCACATCAACAAGTGGGGAGAAATCTCCACGATACATTTACCTGACACATAACTTCTGTCCAGACTAGACAAAAACATTTACAGCTCAATAATCAGACGACATACAACTGAATTTTAGAAAAAAGGAGGGGTCACGATTGAGCAGACCCTTCACCAAAGAAAAGATGGGGATGGGACTAGGAACATGCCCATGAGAAGGTGTTCCACATCAGTAGTCATTATGAAAACGCAGTTCTAAGCCACGGTGAAATCCCACCACACAACCAATAGGATGACTGCAATTAGAGAAGATAGACTGTATTACGGTTGAGTGGGGCTGGAGCCTCTACGTAGCAGGGAGGTGTGTGGATTGGTACCATCAGTTTGTGGAGCAATTTGGTGGTTTCTGGTGAAGTTCAATACAATGGGATCCAGCCCTGGCTCAGATGGTAAAGCGTCTGCCCGCAATGCAGGAGACCTGGATTCGATCCCTGGATTGGGAAGATCTGCTGGAGAAGGGAATGACAACCCACCCCAGTATTCTTGCCAGGAAAATTCCATGGACAGAGGAGCCTGGCAGGGTACAGCCCATGAGGTCACAAAGAGTCGGACACAACTGAGCAACTAACAATATTACCCAGCAATTCTGCTCCTAGATATTTACCCGAGGTCTTATACACAAATGTTCATGGCAACTTTGATTATAAGTGCCAAAGCCTGTAAATGACCAATACCCATCAACAGGAGGCTCAATGCCATGATGCATCTGTACAATGGGATATTCCCTAGCAGTTAAAAGAAGCAAACTGCTCACATACTCCACAACACAGATGAATGGTGAAAAGTACTTTGGAGAGCAAAAGATGTCAAGCACAAACTATAATTCCATTTAGACAATGCACAGGAAGGAAGAATCTAACCCGTGGTGACAGAAAACCCATCTGTGGTTGCTTTGGCAGAGACAAAAGGTGGAGAGTGGCTGAGGCAGGGCCCTGGGGAGCTTTTTAGGAAGATAGAAATTGTCTGCATCATCACTGGGGTGGTGCTTTCATGGGTGTGCACAGTTTTTCCAGCCTCATCAAAATGTACATTCTATATGTGTGCATTTCATTGTTTATAAATCACTCCTCAATCAAGTTGATTTTAAAAAATCCATGATCCAATTGGATCAACTCTAGAAGGTAAGCAGAGAGCACATTCTAACAGAAACCCGGCTAAACCCCGGGAGGTGCTGTCAACCATGCCGGATACTCTGTGCTCAGTGGGAAGGGCATGGGAGGATTTCCCAAGCTGTGCCAATGCCCGTGAATGGCCAACAGGGTGGTCTCCTTGGGCGACGAGGTATAGAAACCATGTTCCCAAGCTTGGAAAAGTGCAGTGGAGAGCGTTGAACACACACAGAAGGAGAGCGAGAGCAGAGAAACGCTGCGGGGACAGGACGCTCAGCGCTGTTCCTCGGAAGGGATGCCTTCAAACCACACTGTCGGTTGTTCTTGGGACAGGGAAACCTGAACTACTCCGAGATGGCTGCAAACTTTAAAGTGCTGATATGTCAGAGTGACTTTCGATTCTCTGACTTTGCATCAAGGGTAATATGATCTGAGTTGTTTTCGAAAAAACAAGAAATCTCAGAACCAACTGTCAAATAACATAACTCATGTTTGAGAGGCAGCCCTCATTAAAACACACGAGGAGCCTTAGGCCCCATCTCTAAACAAGAGTTTGAAAAGTTTCCAAAGTTAACATGGGTTTCTTTCATGCAAGCACACACACACACACACACACACACACAGAGATTTAAATGTGGGACTCTGTGTGTTCTCATGTCTACATCCTATCATATTTTAGAGAAATAAAGATAACATCAACCCTTGGGATGCTGGGGGGTCTAACTTTGAAAGAAGAACAAGAGGCTAATCTTGCTTTCCCTAAAGGTTTTAGGCTGTTTAAGTGGAATCATTGAAACAAAATGCTAAAAACCAGTTGTCTGAAGCGAAATGCAAAGTTTAATTGCCAGGGCAGAGTAAGAAAGAACAGGAATCCAAGACCTCATGAGGGCTGAGAGAAGCTCCCGCCAGGCAGCCAGGCCTGGCACTCCTGCCTGGCGCCGGAGGAGGGCGGGAGGACCAGAAAGGATGACTCTGTCCTGTACTTGGTGACCCTCTTGGAGGGCCATGGACTCTCCCCAGTGTGCTTGACTTGAAAAATAGTGTGTATGTTCACACGCTATGCAAGCATAGGTGCTGGGAGTGGGTTTCCAACAGTGAGATGGAAGGGCCGAGGAGGCCTAGGAAACCCTGTATACCCCTTCTTCCTAGATGCTTGTCTGGCTGGGCAGATCCGTGGACGCGAGTGGTTCTGAGCCCTTCTGAGCTACGTGGTCTTCTTCCAACAGAAGCAAGACTGGAGTGCCAGCTCCAGGCACCCTGCTCCTTGCGGGTGCTCTGTGCGCATGGAGGCCACTGGGCCTGGCAACACACGGGTGTCCTGAGAGCAAGTGACACAGGGGTCCCACCCTTCCCACCTTCTTCACCGACTGAACACTAAAGAGCAGTGCTTATCTGTGAGCCTGTGCACGCACACATGCTCACACAGACACACACACACGTGCATGTGCACACACGGGCACACAAAGGCATGCACATGTGTGCACACACGCGCGCGCAAGCACGCGCACACACACACACACATACAAACACGTGCACACATGCACACACACACACACACACACACACACACACGTCCTTTGGAGCCCGGAACTCTGTATCTCTCTTTCTTCACAGTCAAATATTTGGTAAAAAGCAGACATTTTCATCTGCCTCCATCTCTCCTAGAAATTCAGCTGCTCCTCCTGACCCCCAGGATCTCCCCTCTGGTCCCCGGCCGCATCCGGGGTCATGCAGTAAGTGGGCACTCGCCATGGCCTTTGGGGTCCACGACCTCCCTCTCCTGCGGCTTGGCTCGTCCCTGTTTTTGCATCGTGACTTTTGTGCCCCAACCCTGCTGTCCATGCAGGTGCCATTCAGGTCACGCCCCAAGCCCAGGACCCCAGGCGTCTCAGCTGCCCCCCAGCTTCAGTGCCACCCTCATCCCTCGCACCTGGCTCTCTCTCTCTGGCCCATGAGAGATGCTCGCTAACACTGTCCTACTCGGTAACGTGTACTCAGAGGCCCCTGTTACAGCCAAGCTGGACATTCTGAAAGAACATTCACCCAGCTTCTCTCTCACAGTGCTTTCCTGTCCTGCCCCATCGTCCCTGTTTAGGGAACAATGCTGCGTCCACCCCAGGTGCACGTCAGGAAGCAGGGCATCTCTTACACTCTCCATGTCACCCTGTTGGTGCATAACACTGGTCGGTCACGTTCATTGAGTGCTCACTGCGGGCCAGTCCCCAGGCTGAGGCAGGGCCAAGGGGCTGGGCCGGCCTGGAGAGGTCCCAGTGATGGGTTTCACGTTTTGTTCTGATATATTCCTATAATACGATTATGCTACTGGATCCATCAGCAATTCCAAGCCCAGGCCTGGCATGGTGCAGGCATGCCATCATTACCTGGGGGATGAGGGAGAAGATGAAATCTCCCCAGGAACAGCCAGAGGAGCTCCAAGCATTTAATGTGATTCTGGTCTGCGGTCTCCCTCTCCTCCTCCCTCCTGCTTTCGCTCACTCTCTGTCTGTGTATGAATATGTGTGTGTGTGAGAGAGAGAGAGATGCTAAATATATAAAGAAATGTCTATAGGTGTGCATGTCTATTTATGTTTATTAAATGCTTACTTATTCATCAACTATTTACTGAATGCTAACCCAAGGTAGCTAGAAGTATATTACAGAAACACAATGATATTGCAATTCACTTTCGAATTTAACATTCCGTGATTTCCAACTGAAAGTGATGGTACTTTGCCTAAGAATGATCTTTAGTTAAGTGGTCTAGACGTTAACCTGGTGGTCATACTAGTAACGTATCAATTACATTTTTGAAAACCAACCTAAACTGATTAATAGTTTAGAAACGGCAAGTTGAAACTTTTATTGAAAAATTTTAAAACTGCACTGCCTGTCTGGATGTGGGCATCCCGTGAGAAGAGAGCTCTCCTGTTTCAAAAGCCTTCAGCTCTGCCGTCCGAGCCTCCAGCGTGCGGCCCGCTCAGCAGGAAGCCTCTGGTGCTGCCCTTCCCGGTCCTGCAGGCCTCTGACTGGGACAAAGTTTGTGACCCACAGCTACATTCATTTTTCTGTACTCAGTGTTTAATCAAAAAAAAAAAAAACCACACAAAAATTAGGTTTTCCATCCTGTCTGGAACCCATGGTGGGTCTAGCCGTGCTAGGCGGCCTTTCCCACGTGGTGACCGTCAGCTGGAGGACACTGAGCTGAGACACTGGCTGGCAGGTCACCCGTGGGCCCTACCATGCCTCGTTGGACAACCCTGCCCTTTCGCCCACCTTTGTACATCTTTAAAGTCGTGACCCCCGATCTGCTAGATGAGAAGCAGGCAGGCGTGCTCTATAAAGGCCCATCGGTAAGCAGCAGGCCTCGCAGGCCGTGTGATCTGTGCTGCAAGTGTTTAACTCTCCATTTGCAGGGCAAAAGCAGTCCCAGACAGCATGTAAACAGTGGGTGCTGCTGCAGTCACGGAAGTGTTACTTATAGACACTGAAAATGGAGCTGCATAAGATTTTCACGTGTTGTAAAAACTTCTTCTTTTGAATTTTTGGTTCAACTGATACTATATATATATATAAAGCATTCTTCTTTCCAGGACCAGAACGTGGTGAGTCACATTTGACCTGTGGGCTGCAGTTGGTGGAACACTGGGCTAAGTAAGGCCCAGGCCCAGACTGTGAGAGTCAGACAGAATTGCCTTCAGACGTGCATTCGCCTGCCACCGTCCACACACACAAGCCCTAGGAGTGAGGATGTCGGTGGGGACACCCCCTCCCCAGCCACCACGAGCTCCAGTCCTAACCCGGAACTACGCAGACAAGACAGAGGAGAAATGATGCAAGAGGACGTGAAGTCACTGGAGATTCTTCCTGACAGGTTCCCTTGTAGCTAAGTCTCCACCGCCTGGGTGCGGGGCAGGTAGAAAGGGTCTGATGAACCTGGGGAGACGAGAAGGGAGACCGAGGAGTCTCCACACATTTGCAGCGGACCGAGGCCCACGAGACTCATCCTGCGACAGGACAAGGAATCAACCTGTCCAAGTCTACCCAGACCCTTCTTCCTGCGGCCGTTAAATGCAACTTTGTAAGACTGACTCGAAACCTGTGACAGTCTCATTCATTCTGGTCTCTTCCAGCAAGATAGCAATTAAAAGACCATCTTTAACAAGCAGTTCCCAAGGAACGTCCCTCAATTATGTTGCCAGGCCTTGGCAAGTTTAACTGTAGACATTTCTCGCTTCTGTTATGCTTAAACACAGCGGGAGACAGAGCTCCACGGCCGAGTCCCTACTCCACGCGGTCTTTCTGTTCCGGGCACCCGCAGCCCTAGTGTTTCAGGCAGGAGTATCGGGCCTCGCAGACTAAGAGCTGTTACCACGACCTTGAGAGGTGAGTGACTGCCGGGCAGACTCTGCGATGGTTGGCCCTGCCTGCCGCAGACCTGCTGGCATCTGCTGCTGCACCGTGGGGAAGGTCTCCACCATCACATCAAATGTCCGGAAAGGCCGCTAGCTCCTGATGGACCTAAACCTCGGTGGCAATCAGATTTTTGTAAACCTCAGTATCAGATTTTTTCCGCCAGTTTTCTAAGCAAGAGTTTGAGAGGCTAGGTATGAATCAGAAAATGGTTTTGGAAGCAACATGTTTTTATTCTATTCCCTGGTGGGTCAAATGGTAAAGAACCTGCTTGCCATACAGGAGACCCAGCTTCAATCCCTGGGTCAGGAAGATATCCCGAAGAAGGAAACGGCAACCCACTCCAGTATGCTTGCCTGGGAAATCCTGTGGACAGAGAAACCCGGTGGGCTACAGTCCATGGAGACGCAAAGAGTGGGACATGACTGAATGACTAGCACTAATACAAAGGAAAACCAGATATGTCAGACAGACACCTTAAGCTGTATATGTTTACCTATAAGATAAATATAGAAAGAAAATACTAGGAAATATCCTAATATGAATGAAAAGTTACCAATGAATTCTGAAGAAAAATAAACTTTTAATATTCACTTCAATATTTCATGGATTCCTATAAATTGAAGCTTTAAAAATATCATTTTAGAATAAAAGATGAAAATAGGATTTAATGAAAAGTATGATATCTACATTTCTAATGCAGAAAACTGTGGTACGTTATGTACCAATATTCGTCTCTTTTGGACTCCAGAAGGAAAACCTACGTGTAGGTATTTTCTGTATTTGTACTACCTTGAGAGAGAAAAACATTGGGTGAAATTTTTTTTCACATCTAAATAAATTTAAATTAATCCTGATTCTTTTGTTGATCTGTTCACTGGGGTTGAAACAGAAAAGGGGGTGACTGAGATACGGTAGAAGAGAATTCTGCTAAGCGTGACTTGCTGCTACGCGGAAATGTGAAGGGGGTATAACCCACGTCATCTTTCTGGACACAAGTCTCGGATCAGGTACCCATCCTTGCGGGACTGCACGTCAGAGACACATGTGTGGGCCCCAGTTCTCTGGAACAAGCCTGGAGAAGGTCCAAGAAGGGCCTCGGTGAACCCAACTCTTGGAAACGTTCACGGTCAGAGTCAAGTTTCTAATACCACATTTCAACTAGATGTTTGCAGGGCCTTTTCCAACCCTGGATTCGGTTTTCTTTGGCAATTTGTTACCTCTTCTGGGATGCTTTTATTCAGCAAGTTCCTCCTGAATTGGTTGAAAACATTCTTTTAAATCTTGATATGGATTCTAAAATAGAAGATGCTTGTATATTAGGGCACCCCCCAAAAAGACTAAGTTTGATTTCACAGTGAGATATTATTCAGTGCTCACCTTCCTTCTGCTCACATGCATTAAATTTCTGAAAGTAAAGAAAATAAAAATCTCTTCTTTCTCACATGATTTACCCTCTATAGAATAAGAAGATTCTTTACTGATTATTTGAACATGCCACATTTTTAGTAAACAGTGAATTATAAAAATTCAGCCACTGGTTTTGTGGACTACCCAATTTTATTGAACATGTACATTACAAGATGGAATTTAACCAATAACTACTTACATGTGAACCTGTTTAAATATTGTACAACGTGCTGGTTATATGACATGTTAATTTAGAACACGTGCTTCTCATTGACACTTCCAGTCTAAAAGTCAATATTATACAAATTAAATGTTTCTAAAGACGTATTTTGACACACAGGCAGTATTTGTGCTGAATGAGCTTCCCAAAGTGTGGCCTGCTGCTGGCTCACGGAGAGCCCCGTGCCATAAACACTCCTATTCCAATGTCTGCTGTCACAGCATCCCGATTTCCCAAATCTAAAGTCAAAAATACTTTCTGTCCTCAGCTGTCAAATGGTTTGGAAATCCAGCCCAGCAACAGGACAGGCTCAGTGTTTACTCAGCACGAGTCAGCTCTGCCTTCAAACGCAGTTTAAACAAACCTCAGTTCCGCAGAAACCTCTCCTGGAGGGCTTCTGGACAAAGTGCCAGGGAAGGGGCCCAGGGTGTTTTAATGCCTAATGTTAGTCTTGGAGGAAACAATTATTCAAAAAATTGGACATCTTTTCTAAGTTTGAACGGAATTTATAAAAGGTTGACTGAACACCTCCTGGCCTCAGCCTGGCTTTCTTCCTGGGGCAGACATCTTGCAGGAGTCCTCACTTTATCCTCAGGGATGGTCGAATTCCAGTTCCGAGTCCACCCAGTCCTCTGTACTCATAGTGCCTTCAACTGAGCAGGAACAGCAGTGCTGACTGTTTGAAGGAATCCGGGCTGAAGTAGCCATTTAATCCCCCATCTTAGGTTTCTTTACATGGACGTGCATGCGTGTATGCTAAGTCTTTTGAGTCATGTCTGATCCAACTCTTTGCAACCCTTTGAACTGTAGCCCGCCAGGCTCCTCTGTCCATGGGATTCTCCAGGCGAGGATACTGGAGTGGGTGGCCATGCCCTCCTCCAGGGGAGCTTTCCCACCCAGGGGCTGAACCTGCGTTTCTTACATCTCCTGCATCGGCAGGCGGGTTCTTTAACACTAGTGCCACCTGGGATGCCCCTTACATGCATGGATCAATGTAAATCTTTGGGGGAAGATATTAAAGGAGTTAATTAGCAACTACTCTATGGACACTACTTAGAGAGTCGTATGTGCTTAGCACCTATAACAGCCTGGTGGAAATTTCACCATACACTCAAGTTCATGTAATCTTCACCACAACAAATGTGATAGCATTGCTTTCCCATTTTGAGGATAGAGTAACTGAGGAACGGAGAGATTAGCCAGCTTGTCCCAGTGAAGCAACTTGCCCCATCAGGGCTTGGAAGGAAGGTCTCTGTCTCACAAGCTGACATGTGAAATATAAAGCTGCACCTTAGCCCAGGGCCCCAGCCTGTAGGCCTGCAGCCTTGCATGCCTCCCTGGGCCACTTGAGCTGGATGGTAGCCTTATAGCCAAGTGTAGGTCAAAGACACGCAGCGCCGGCACCCGGCAGCTTCTGCTAGAATGACTCTCAGTGGCCATACTTCTCTGTGAATCTGCATGACTGACCTCAATGTTCACCAGAATCAAAGGTGATGAGAACTAGGAGGAGAACCACCTCTCCACGTGTTCAAGCCTTTGCCCACAGAATCCAGATGGCCGCCTACTCTGGGCCCAGAGCCAGGTGCAGAGGCCAGTATGCTGATCACAGCTCCCAGTCACTCAGCTCTTACTGCAACCTGGGTGTTATTACAAAGGTCATGACTACACACTACACACAAGAAGCTTGGTGCCAACACCTCCATGTTGCAGAGGAGAAAGGCAAGTCCTTCACTGCCAGTTCTCCCTCAGGCCAACTGGTCTACCAGACATGACGAAGTGGGTTCCCATGCATCTGATATTATCATATCTTTCTAACAAAGAAGCACCTTTCCCATGAGGGCATTTTATGGGTTCTGCCATGGGAACAGTCGCTGAAACTGGAAAGAAAAGCACAAACATAGGGCCGTAACCAACAGTGTAAGGCAATATGTAGTAAAATGTTTGCTTTTAATATTTGCATCTACTCAACTTGTAAAGGTGTCTACATTTCTAAACACTGTTTGTATATTTAAAGGATCCTTATTGTAACAGTGAAGCAAGCCAGACTGTTACATCAGGATGTCCCTGCACACGCATGCACACACCAAGCGTGGTCTGTTATAGCCCTGCCCTGGGAAAACAGGCAACGAGAGCACCCTTGCAGGGCGGGGGTTGTTATATCAGGGTTTACTTGAGCAGAGCTGACGTCTCTTAGAGAGAAGAAATAGCTCTGTTACTGAATTTGTGTAACAATGCACTGCTTGACAGTAAGTAGGTAAGGCGTCGGCCTTCAGTGTAGGACCAGGAAGATGTCCTGGAGAAGGGAATGGCACCCACTCCAGTGTTCTTGCCTGGAGGACTCCATGGACAGAGGAGCCTGGCCAGCTACAGTCCATGGGGTTGCAACTGAGTGACCCCCACACACCGCCCGACTGTCTCTACTCTGTCCTCAGTAAATCCCTACCCGAGGCAGGTCTGGGTGACACGTGTGGCTGGGAGAAGTAGCGCTCAGTGGGGTGGCAGTGTGGCAGCTGTGCTCCGACTGACACTCACTGTACAATTGTGAAGGACCAAAGACGCACAGGTGGGCACACTGGACAGGGGCGGGGGCTTGAGCAGGCAAGGAACAGGGGTCCGAGGAGGCTCCCAGATGTCAGAAGAGGCACGGAGGGCAGGCGTCAGGTGGGGAAAGATGAGAGAGCTCCCAGCTTGGGTGGCTGGGGCTGAGCTGCGTGCAGTCCCAGAGGCAGGATCTCACGGGACAGGACGAGAGTGAGGACCACGGGCAAGGGGAAGAGGGACAGTCAGCACAGACACAC
>SJYG01000068.1:3423937-3496157 GCA_006410535.1 Litocranius walleri
TGATGCCACAAGACAATAAGGCATAGGAACCTGGAATGTTAGGTCCATGAATCAAGATGAACTAGAAGAGATGAAACAGGAGATGGCAAGAGCAAACATCGACAATTTAGGAATCAGTGAACTAAAATGGACAGGAATGGGCAAATTCTACTCAAATGACCACTTTATCTACTATTGTGGGCAAGAAATCCTTAAAATGGAGTAGCCCTCCTAGTCAATGAAAGAGTTCAAAATGCAGTACTTGAGTGTGGTCTCAAAAATGACGGAATGATCTCTGTTTGTTACCAAGGCAAAGCATTCAGTATCACAGTGATCCAAGTCTATGCCCCAACCACTACTGCCAAAGACGCTGAACAGTTTTGAACAGTTCTATGATGACCTACAAGACCTTCTAGACCAAAAAAAGATGTCCTTTCATTGTAGAGGACTAGAATGCAAAACTATGAAGTCAAGAGGTCTGTGAAGTAAGAGGCAAGTTGGCTTTGAAGTACGAAATGAAGCAGGGCAAAGGCTAACAGTTTTGCCAGAAGAATGCACTGATAGGATGGATGCAAAGAAATAGAGGAAAACAGCAGAATGGGAAAGACTAGAGATCTCGTCACGAAAATTAGAGCTACCAAGGGAACAATTTCTGTGAAGATGGGCTCCATAAAGGACAGAAATGATATGGAACTAACAGAAGCAGAGGATATTAAGAAGAGGTGGCAAGAATACACAGAAGAACTGTACAAAAAGATCTTCATGACCCAGATAACCACGATGGTGTGATCACTCACCTAGAGCCAGACATCCTAAAATGCGATGTCAAGTGGGCCTTAGGAAGAATCACTATGAACAAAGCTGTGGAGGTGATGGAATTCCAGCTGAGCTGTTTCAAATTCTAAAAGATGATGCTATGAAAGTGCTGCACTCAATATCCCAGCAAATTTGGAAAATTCAGCAGTGGCCACAGGACTGGAAAAGGTCAGTTTTCATCCCAGTCCCAAAGAAAGGCAATGCCAAAAATGTTCCAACTACTGCACAATTGCACTCATCTCACATGCTAGGAGAGTAATGCTCAAAATTCTCCAAGCCAGGTTTCAGCAATACGTGAACTGTGAACTTTCAGACGTTCAAGCTAGATTTAGAAAAGGCAGAGGAACCAGAGATCAAATTGCCAACATTCATTAGATCATATAAAAAGCAAGAGAGTTCCAGAAAAAAAATTTACTTCTGCTTTATTGACTATGCCAAAGCCTTTGACTCTGTGGGTCACAACAAATTGTGGAAAATTCTCTAAGAGATGGGAATACCAGACCAACTTACCTGCCTCCTGAGAAATCTGTATGCATGTCAAGACACAACAGTTAGAACTATACATGGAACAAAGGACTGGTTTCAAATTGGGAAAGGAGTACGTCAAGGCTGTATATTGTCACCCTGCTCATTTAACTTATATGCAGATTACGTCATGCAAAATGTTGGGTTGGATGAAGCACGATCTGAATCAAGATTGCTGGGAGAAATATCAATAATCTCAGATATGCAGATGACACCACCCTTATGGCAGAAACTGAAGAGGAACTAAAGAGCCTCTTGATGAAAGTAAAAGAGGAGAGTGAAAAAAGCTGGCCTAAATCTTAACATTCAAAAACTAAGATCATGGCATCTGGTCCCATCACTGCATGGCAAATAGATGGGGAACAGTGGAAACAGTGACACATTTTATTTTCTTGGACTCCAAAATCACTGCAGATGGTGACTGCAGCCATGAAATGAAAAGACTCTTGCCCCTTGGAAGAAAAGCCATGACCAATCTAGCGAAAGTGGAAGTCACTCAGTCGTGTCCTACTCTCTGTGACCCCATGGACTTTATATAACCTGGGATTCTCCAGGCCAGAATACTGGAGTGGGTAGCCTTTCCCTTCTTCAGGTGATCTTCCCAACCCAGGGATCAAACCCAGGTCTCCTGCATTGCAGGCAGATTCTTTACCAGCTGAGCTATCAAGGAAGCCCTATGACCAACCAAGACAGCATATTAAAAAGCAGAGACGTTACTTTGTCAAAAAAGGTCCGTCTAGTCAAAGCTATGGTTTTTCCAGTGGTCATGTATGGGTGTGAGAGTTGGACAATAAAGAAAGCTGAGTGCTGAAGAACAGATGCTTTTGAACTGTGGTGTTGGAGAAGACTCTTGAGAGCCCCTTGGACTGCAAGGAGATCCAACCAGTCCATCCTAAAGGAGATCAGTCCTGAATATTCATTGGAAGGACTGATGCTGAAGCTGAAGCTCCAATCCTTTGGCCACCTGATGCGAAGAACTGACTCCTTAGAAAAGACCCTGATGCTGGGAAAGATTGAAGGCAGGAGGAGAAGGGGACGACAGAGGATGAGAGGGTTGGATGGCATCACCGACTCAATGGACATGAGTTTGAGCAAGCTCTGGGAGTTGGTGATGGACAGAGAGGCCTGGTGTGCTGCAGGCCACAGAGTCGCAAAGAGTTGGACATGACTGAGTGACTGAACAACAACAACAAAGCTTAGAAAGACCAGAAGGAAAAAAAAACACTTGTTAGAAAAAATTTAAAAAACACACACAGCAGGTGTGGGATCATTCACGTTTTTTAAAAAAATTTTTAAAAGTGTTGAGCTTGCATTGCAACATGGAGGGTGAAACCACCTGGGCCCCTGCCAGGGGTGTGGATGGGGTGGATCCAGCCCGGCTGCTAACCCTCACCCCTGGAGGAAGGCAGGGACCCTCCATGGGAACCATTTCTTGCAAAGACAGCTCTACTGTGCACAGGATCCTCAGTGTGGTCAGCCCAAAATACAAATGATTCTTGTAAAGAGACTCAAGAAAAAGTTGGTTCTGCTCCATCGGTCCGAGTGTTCCCAAAATGTATGGATGGGAAATGGAGAGGGGGAGGAGGGGAGAGGTGGACAGAGCAGTACCTACCTGGGAATCATGAGCAGAAGCAAGAAGAGGGATTCAATGAAAGGATGAAGGAAAAGACGGGAAAGAGTAAACGAGAAAAATAAGGCAAGTGTGTGAGCCATGGAGAGTCTGCTTTTCAAAGGAGCAGTGGTTTTCTGGTGGAGACGTAAGGCAGGCAAGACGCCGACTGCAGGGTCCATTCCGTGCTGGAAAATGAAGGGAAAGTACACGCCCTGATGGCAGGGAAATGGGCACAGACCTGAGTCAGGGGCCACAATGAGGTTCCCCACCCAGAGATGAGTACAAGTCACCCGTCCTCTGCTCAACCATCGCCAATCAGAATCCGAGAAGCTGGAACCTCCTCCTTCTCAAGCTGGGAAGAAATCTGAACCCACACTGCACTCCTACAGGAAACAAGACTGAGCTGAAATAATCGGCACGGGAGGCAGGAGTTGACAGCTCTGATGGACAGTGAAAGGAAGGCTGCTGCAGTCGGAGCACCGGATGGCATCCCAGGCTGGGAGCCAGACCCTGTCTGGGAAGAGGAGCCCGGGCTGGTCAAGCCCCGAGAAGCCTCTGGACTTTGAGCTTCACCTCTTCTCCTGGACAGTGAGGTCAGCAAGGCTGCTGGCACCTGAACACTCTTCACAGTGGCTTTGCTTTTTCTCCTAAGCCTTAGATCTCAAGGTTCTTGGCAAGTCTATGTTTAAATGGTCCCTATATAATTCTACCAGGTAGCTAGTTCAAGTCACTATGGAAAGGTTGCTTTGTTCAAGGAGCAGAGATCTGAATTCAGAAGTTACCATTTCTGTTGTAAATGACACAAACTCAACTCCTGGGACTAGACTAGGGTCCAAATTCTGGGTTGTTTTTCTTTCTCCACGTGGGTTAAGATTGCAAGTACTCTGAGGCGTGAAAGGGAAAAGCGAAAGTGTTAGTCATGTCTGACTCTCTGCAACCCCACAGACTGTGGCCTGCCAGACTTCTCTGTCCATGGAATTCTCCAGGCAAGAATACTGGAGTGGGTGACCTTTCCCTTCTCAGGGGATATTCCCAACCCAAGGATCTAACCTGGGTCTCCTGCATTGCAGGCAGATTCTTTATTGTCTGGGCCACCAGGGAAGCCTTGGTCCTGCCTGAGATGAAGGGGCCCTGCACGGGTCCTTGCCGTTGAGATGCGCTGAATCCGCTCATTAGGGCCATTTCCTCCCAGATGAGGCTAAGACCGGGGGCTGAGGGTCCCCTCCCAGCTTCCCTCCCCACACAGTCTTCCCTGTATCTCCTTCTTAGGGGTCATTGATTTCAAAGCCAGCTCTGCTCATCAAAGAAGGAAGGGGGGACATGGCTCAGAGCCACTAACGACTGGGGACCCTCTGAATCATAAGACCCTTCCCCCATAGTCCCAGATCTCACATATCCCCCTTTAGTTTCTCCAGTAGAAGAGTAGAATGGTTAAAGTACATTCTGGGGGGAAAAGAGGTGAACAGATGCGTCCCGTCCCATCCTTCCTCCACACATTCTGTCTTTGTTCCTGGACAGTCTGTGCAACAGAAAGGACAGCACCCACAGCAATCCAGGACGTCATCAACAGCCTCACTACGATTCTGCTCCCGCCCTCCCAGCCTGGAGAGTTAGAATATAAATAGCACGGAAAGTCCATTAGAATAATTCACTATTCATCATGAATTATAAATGACATGACGGACTGTTCACACATGTCTAATTTAAACTTAAAATTTTGCCCTGTCAATGGGTTATTGAGTGTTAAAGGCATGGCCGTTTTTCCCGGGGCCAGCGTTGGGGTTCTGCCAGGGTTTCGCAGCATCCAGTTTGGTTATCGGGGCGGGGTGAGGGCGTGCCGGCCAGGAGATCCCAGACGCCCGCGCCGTCAGCCTGCTGGTGGATGGCCAAAGGACTTCAGGCCATATTTCCTCCCTGAATCCAAATTAGTCTCGCAGCAGGAGAGGCCTCAGCAGCTGATAATGGCCTAACAACCTCCAGCACTAACAGATATGACCTCGGCCACAGTGACAGGAATGACAAGCTCAATGCCTCCTGTCCAGGCAGAGCTGGGCGAGCAAATGCCGCGGCGGGAGCTGGGAGCCGCCTTGAGGAGGGAAATGTCCTAAAGTGAGAGGGGTGAGGCAGGCCAGCCTGCAGTGGGGTGCACAGCGCCGTCTTAGAGACGCAGTAGCTGATACCCCTCCAGGGCCCAATAAAAGAAGGACGTTTACGAGAATGCTGAAAATGATGGTGGACTTCGCCAAGCAGGTTATTCATTAAAGGAGGATTTATGAAAGAATTATGCTTCCCTGGTGATTCAGGTGGTAAAGAATCTGCCTGCAATGCTGGAGACCTGGGTCTGATTCCTGCCTTGGAAAGATCCCCCTGGAGAAGAAAATGTCTACCCACTCCAGTATTCTTGCCTGGAGAATCCTGTGGATGGAGTGGCCTGGCGGGCTATAGTCCGTGGGGGTCTCCAAAAGTCCAACATGACTGAGCAGCTAACACTCACTTTTATGAAAAAATAGATGAATAAGAGTTCCCTTGCTGCGCATCTGAAATTAACACAACACTATGAGTTGACTGTGTGCAATGCTATGCTGCGCTTAGTAGCTCAGCCGTGTCCGGTTCCTTCAACCCCATGGACTGTAGCCCACCAGTCTCCTCTGCCGTAGGATTCTCCAGGCAAGAATACTTGAGTGGGTTGCCATGCCCTCCTCCAGGGAATCTTCTCAAACCAGGGACTGAACCCAGGTTTCCTGCACTGCAGGCAGATTAGCCAGTATAAAATAAAAAGTTTTCGTTTTTTAAAAAAAGAGGAATTGTACCTCTGTTTCAAACCAATCACCTCGTTGATGTGGTTTCAAACCAATCGCCTCATCTGAGTACCTCAGATGTGCCAGGAAAGAGGCAGGACCCGCTGGACGGCCTGTAGCCCTGCCCCTCCAAGCTCTGCCCCTCGCTGGGAAAGTCTTCCACTCTGGGTTCACAAGAACGTTTCCTTCCTCTAAGGAAATAGTGGTTCTAGGTCCACTTTACCTTCACGAGACAACAGATAATCCTGTCTTAGACAAGTCAGCCGTGGCGTAGGCCAATGTGTGTGGAGCTATCGGCCACTGAGACCTGAGCAGAGACTCCGGAAAGTGAGAGCCCCTCCCAGCCCGTCTGTGCTGTGAGACCAGGTGACCTGCCCAGGCAGGGCTGACCCAATTATCTTCAGGACCCTGGACTCCAAAACCCACACAGCATGCAATAAAGCCTTAAGAGAGAAAGGTCCTTCTCTGATGGAGAAGTCATGTCTAATGCTGGACAGCGGTTATGCTTTGGGAAACAAAATGATCAGAGAAGAAATTAATAGTGTTTTTGCATATATTTCTGTTTTCAAAGGCAGCTCTAATAGTTTCTGCACAGAGCAATAATATTTACACATAAAAGATCTACCGATTTTAATTTCATCATGAAAAACATATGAATGCAAAATACATTTGAGAAATGCCAACAAGCTTTACTCACAAAGAACAGACACTGCTGCGGCGTGTGGGGCCAGCAGACGGCCAGGGAGCAGAGTCGCTGTCAGGACGTAGGGCAGCCAGTGCCTCCGTTGGAGGTGGACACACTAGCGTGCAACACGTGTGCATACACTTACATACTCAGACACAGGAGGAGAGGGTCTACCAGCTCAGCAGCCTTCCCCGTTACGCTCCCAGTATGAGGGCCCATAAAGTCCAATCACAGAACACAGGGAGGGGTCTTATTGGCTTTTTTCATCTTCTTAAAAATTTACGATTTCAATCTGAGGTGATTTCAACTGATCCTGATCATAGAGAGACTGCTGTTTCTGCAATGCCACGTGAAAGCCTGGGGGCTGCTCACTGGGGCCCATGTTCCCACCGTAACCCCCCACACCCTGACCCACACCCCCAGTGGCCGCGCTTGCACTGAGGATTTCCTAAAGGTGGCAGGTGAGCTTGCACGGTTCACTCCTTCTGTCGGACTCTGGGATGTCATCAAACACGCAGGGAAAGGCTGGCCAAGCGTGTATAAATGTGAGCATCTCATCTGAGACACACTGGACTCTCACAAGGACTGGCTGCCGAGTGCGATCAGATAGTGGGAAGCGCTCGCTAGTGTGAGAATCCATTAACCTCCACGAAGCGTTACACGCTCATTTGTCCCGTTGTAAGATGCCACTGACTGCACGGGACTTCTCCGTGTCTCACACTTCCAACCTCACTATCAGCAGCCTTCCCTTGAGATGGGGAGAACCCGCTGTCCATCACACCAGCGTGCCAGCCTCTGCTCCCATCTGATGAAACACACTGGTGGCTCAGAGGTTAAAGAGTCTGCCTCCAATGTGGGAGACCCAGGTTCGATCCCTGGGTCGGGAAGATCCCCTGGAGAAGGAAATGGCAATCCACTCCAGTATTCTTGGCTGGAAAATCTCACGGACAGAGAAGCCTTGTAGGTTACGGTCCACAGGGTAGCAAAGAGTTGGACACAACTGAGTGACTTCACCTCACCTCACACCCACAAGGCGGGGTTTCACAAATGTTCCAGGGCTGTTCCAGGATCTCCTTCCTTCATGACAGATAAGTAAATTTCATGTCATTTTCATGAATATTAGTCTCTATATCCTCCAAATCTTCTATCCAAGTAAATGCCAGCACTGTCTACACTTAACGATTTTTTTTCGGCATGGGAACATCCTTGGTGGCTCAGAGAGTAAAGAATCTGCCTGCCAGTGAAGCAGATCTGGGTTTGATCCCTGAGCGGGGAAGATCCCCTGGAGGAGGAAACGGCAACCCACTCCAGTACTCTTGCCCAGAGAATCCCATGATCAGAGGAGCCTGGCGGGGTGCAATCCATGGGGTTGCAAAGAACTGGATGTGACTGGGAGAAGGCAATGGTGACCCACTGCAGTACTCTCGCCTGGAAAATCCCGTGGGTGGAGGAGCCTGGTAGGCTGCGGTCCATGGGGTCGCTAAGAGTCAGACACGCCTGAGCGACTTCACTTTCACTCTTCACTTTCATGTTCTGGAGGAGGACATGTCACCCCACTCCAGTGTCCTTGCCTGGAGAATCCCAGGGACGGCGGAGCCTGGTGGGCTGCCGTCTATGGGGTCGCACAGAGTCGGACAGGACTGAAGCGACATAGCAGCAGCAGCAGAGCGACTAAAATACTTACTAATGTGCCAGGTCTTCGTTGCAGCTATCCTTGGAGCTGTGTGAGGCTTGCGGGACTGAAATGAGAATTTCAGAAGCTGACGTTTTCTTTTCATTTGCCAAAAGCTGCATGTCTTTCAATAGCAGGATCACGGGGTTTGAGGGATGCGGGTATACACAGGATTTCTGATGCGCATGTTCCCTTTTCTTCCCCTGTGTCCCTTTAAAGAACCCTAATGCTCTCTTTTCTCAAACTCTTTCTATGAGCTGTGCTAGTGACCCTTTGTCCAAAATTTCAGTGTCCTCTCCAGGAGATCAAACCAGTGAATCCTAAAGGAAATCAACCCTGAATATTCACTGGAGAAAATCTCACGGACAGAGAAGCCTTGTAGGTTACGGTCCACAGGGTAGCAAAGAGTTGGACACAACTGAGTGACTTCACCTCACCTCACACCCACAAGGCGGGGTTTCACAAATGTTCCAGGGCTGTTCCAGGATCTCCTTCCTTCATGACAGATAAGTAAATTTCATGTCATTTTCATGAATATTAGTCTCTATATCCTCCAAATCTTCTATCCAAGTAAATGCCAGCACTGTCTACACTTAACGATTTTTTTTCGGCATGGGAACATCCTTGGTGGCTCAGAGAGTAAAGAATCTGCCTGCCAGTGAAGCAGATCTGGGTTTGATCCCTGAGCGGGGAAGATCCCCTGGAGGAGGAAACGGCAACCCACTCCAGTACTCTTGCCCAGAGAATCCCATGATCAGAGGAGCCTGGCGGGGTGCAATCCATGGGGTTGCAAAGAACTGGATGTGACTGGGAGAAGGCAATGGTGACCCACTGCAGTACTCTCGCCTGGAAAATCCCGTGGGTGGAGGAGCCTGGTAGGCTGCGGTCCATGGGGTCGCTAAGAGTCAGACACGCCTGAGCGACTTCACTTTCACTCTTCACTTTCATGTTCTGGAGGAGGACATGTCACCCCACTCCAGTGTCCTTGCCTGGAGAATCCCAGGGACGGCGGAGCCTGGTGGGCTGCCGTCTATGGGGTCGCACAGAGTCGGACAGGACTGAAGCGACATAGCAGCAGCAGCAGAGCGACTAAAATACTTACTAATGTGCCAGGTCTTCGTTGCAGCTATCCTTGGAGCTGTGTGAGGCTTGCGGGACTGAAATGAGAATTTCAGAAGCTGACGTTTTCTTTTCATTTGCCAAAAGCTGCATGTCTTTCAATAGCAGGATCACGGGGTTTGAGGGATGCGGGTATACACAGGATTTCTGATGCGCATGTTCCCTTTTCTTCCCCTGTGTCCCTTTAAAGAACCCTAATGCTCTCTTTTCTCAAACTCTTTCTATGAGCTGTGCTAGTGACCCTTTGTCCAAAATTTCAGTGTCCTCTCCAGGAGATCAAACCAGTGAATCCTAAAGGAAATCAACCCTGAATATTCACTGGAAGGACTGATGCTGAAGCTGAAGCTCCAGTCCTTTGGCCACCTGATGGGAAGATCCACCCCACTGGAAAAGACCTCGATGCTGGGCAAGATTGAGGGGAAAGGGAGAAGGAGATGGCAGAGGATGCGATGGTTGGATGGCATTGCTGACTCAACAGACATGAGTTTGAGTGAGCTCTGGGAGATGGTGATGGACAGGGAGCACTGCAGTCCTTGGGGTCACAAGGAATCAAGAGCCGGACACAGCTTAGAGGCTGAACAACAGCAACAATTCCTGTGAGAGGCAGGATAGACCCTAGCACAAATCTTGGCTTCCCCACCTGACACAAGGCCCTCAGTCCAGCCTCCAAGCACCACCTGGCCACCCGAGTCATGAAGCTTCAGGCCTGCTTTCCAGCCCAAGGCTCACCGTGGCCACGCAACCCACCACCAGGCAGCGTCTCTGCACAGAGTCCTAAGCTGCTGTTACTGATTGTCACTACTGGAAGGTCTGGAGACCTCCATGCTGGTTCCTGAGGCCAAGCCTTCGCTCCATAGGTATTCACGTGCCAAACGGACCCCAGTCCCCACACACTCAGGTATCACACAGCATCCCAAGGGCGGGGGGGGAGCGGGGCTGAGGCAGCCTCTTCAGGGCGGGTGTGAGTAGCCTGGGGCTCTTTTTCAGGACTGCAGCCGCACATGGGGAATGCAGATGACAGACAGGCAGACAGTGCAGGGTCCCTACTGCTTAGGACGGTGACACAGAGCTATAGAACACAGGGGGAGTGCGGCCCAGTGTTCAGCGCCTTAGAAGCCCTTGGAATCACGGAATTCATGATGCTGGCTGCATTAATTATGGAGGCCTTTGCGTTTACTCTGCACTTTTAAATATTGCATATGTAATGCACACTTCTATAAGGCGGATTCTGAATGACACTTTCAGAGTGGTTTTATTAAACAGCAAGCCGTATTTGAAGAAGAAGTAATTTGTAGCAAAGAACACAAACCTGTAAGTAAATTGATTTCATTGCATTTTGAACATGTGGCACTGATTTTAAGATACAGTAGATAATACAAATGGTTAGGAGAAGCACGCGACTCTCTGAGGCAGGCTTCATGTGGTGACAGAAGGCTTTCTGTCTGATGGAGGAAACAGGAAATTCGGTCTCCTCACAAGTGGATGTGCCATCCCACCATCCCGTGAAGCTCGGGCTTCAGACAAGGACCCCCACCTCACTGAGCCTGAATGCTAAAGACCACGGCCAAGGCCAAGGCCGGTGAAAGAGATCACATTTTAGCTGCCGTTGCATCATTAATCCACACGCCTAAAGTCATCATCTGCTTGGTCCTTGAGAGGCTGCCTGGAGACTTAGAAAGCGCCTCCATCCACCGTCCACATCGCTGGTTCTCAGAGGCAGAAGCAGCCACGGCTCCGGAATCACCGAGCTGCGGGAGAGAGGACTTCAGACTCCCAGGAGCCCAGGTCCTCCCGCAACAGCTGCAGGGGCACCGCCTTCCTCCCACTGTCTCCACAGATCTGGGCACTGTCCCGGGTCCTCTCTGCAGCCTCAGAAGCCCTGGCCCAGCCCTGGACCAAGAGGCCCACCTCATGCGAGCCTGAGGAAGCAGATGGCTCTGACCCCTGCGGGGAGACGAGCACACACGGGAAGGTTGACACGGCCCTGCCTTCCTTGTAAGCTCGCTTCCCTCCGTGGTTAACCTGCTCTCCAGCAATTAATCCACTCTCCTGCAGGTCACCTGGTCTCCTAAGGATTAATATGGTCTCCAGGGATTAACCTGCCCTCCATCTAATCATCCTTGCATTTGACTTTATATTCAGACGCCACAGTTTCTGGATTGCTCCAGATAGACAATCTTCTCCTGCTGTTGTATCAAGAATATTCTTTCTACAGAAAGGGCACCATTTTTCGGCTCTACATAGTGACCCCAGGTCCAAAGTGAGACGACCAGCGCCCGGGAGAGCATCACGAACAAGGGCCTCCTTTTCATCACTGAAAACAGACTCCATCTGGGCACTGAATTCAGGAGACACATCAGGACGTAAGTGAAGGCAAGAGGCAATGACGCCGGCTGCGCATCACGAAGACTCGGACCCAGGCCATAACCGCACGAGCCAGCAGGCAGTCAGGGACTCTACAGCTGTCCTGGTACGAGGGTGTCAGGATCCGCACCAGCAGCTTGGAGGTGAGTGCCCGGTTGGGCTTGGCGTACTCCACACGGGGTCCCTGTGCTGGGCTCCTCTGCTGGCCCCTGCACAAGTGGACGTGCTTTTGACCACGGATGTTCTTTTGCTGGAGGCCACAAGGCCGAGGCGGGGAAGACTACACGGACTGACGCTAACAGCGTGGTCCCACAGACGGGTTATTAGGAGGGTCTGATGTGGTTGCCTGTCTCAAGATGCCGAGAACATCACCCCCAACCACAGCCGGTACAGTGAAGGTCCCACTCCACCAGAGTGACTCCTCAGGGGAGTTCTAGATTATGTTGAGTCTGCTCTTTTTAAGGAAACATGAAGTTATCTAAAAATATGGGAGGCGCTTCCTCTAATGGGCTCATTCTTGTTTACGCTTTGATGTTCAGGTCCACGTAGGGTTGGCCTAGAAAAGGCAATTCACACGGGGTGCCCCTTCCTCTTCTGGGTGACTGAGGTCCTACCACAGGTAAGGCCATGGCAGGCAAGGCCCCCCCCCCGGCATGAGAGCGAATGGTTTACAGAAGAGCTTGTCAAGACGAGTCACTGACAGGAGACGTGATGAGCCCCCAGTGGCCACCCAGTAAACAGAGCATGCTGGGCCCACCGAGGCAAGAGAGGGTGCTCTGACCCCTGCCCGTCTCCTCCTCTGTTCGCTGTACCTGTAACCTTTCCAGGGGAAGAGCTGCCCCGCAACCTCCTTCAGCACATTCCAGGCATGCAAGGCACCCAATTTCAAGGCCCCCAACAGTTGCAGGAAAGAGGTGCTGCCTGATGGACGGTATCAGAAATGCAGAAAAATTATTAATGACCCCACTCTCTCCGAGTGGCTGTATTCACACCTCGAATTAACATTTCAGTTTTCAATATGATTCAAGGCAAAGCTGCAAAACCAAAGGCAAAAAGTAGGAGGACGCAAAAGAACAGAGTCTTTTGAAATAATAAGTCAGGCCTGAAGAATTACAGAGGGAGCTAGAAAATCTCCAAGAAGGAGCCAGGGGAAGCTACGATGAGCAGCAGACAGTGTAGCCGAGGGGCTACTGATCAATACAAAGCACCAGGGACGCTGCTCTGTTAACAGCTCTCGTTTCTTTCTCGGGGCGGGGGTGGGGGGTGCTAGCATATTTTGCATAGAAGTAATTAAATTAAGAAAAGGGTTCAACCGTACCACTCGAATGCTCTGACAAAAATTCTCTCCTTCTCTTTGTAATCGATTAACACGGGCAGTCTCTCAGTTTCCAAAGTGATTGAACAATTACCCACTTCCCATTTTGAATGAGTCATTACCGTTAGATTCAGCCACATGAGCTGGCCTACATTTGGCCCTCTTTGATCCATTAAAAAAAATGGCAGTATCCAGTGGCTCAAATAAATACAGAGTTGGCTGCCTTCTTTAGTAAGAAAATACATCCTGACCAAAGATTCTGCATCGTTTACAGATAAACTTCTGCAAAAAAATTAGCCTCTTCCAAGCCAAAGTCCCAGAAGTTGAGCCACTTGTGAAGCTCTTACAAACTGCTTCTCCAAGACAGTCGGCAAAAGCCGAGGGGAGATTAGAAGTCAGTGGGTGTCAGAAAATGCAGGGAGTAAAAAATGAAGTCCCCAGTAAACTGGGTGAGAAGTACATTCCTTTTGATTGTTGTCTCTTGCTTTTTAATGTTCTCAGCAAACGTCTGTATCTTTCAGAGTCTCTCAAGGATTTTTAGATAAAAAGAGAGGTTTTATCTTTGCATGTCTATAAGCAGAGGAGAACTCCAGAGACCAAAACCTACAGGCAATTCAAATAAACTAAATCCGATCAAGGTAATATCAATGCCAGAATTAGAAGAAAACCCAGAGAGAATCTCAATAACAACATTAAAACAGCAGGTTTCAACTAGAATCAATAGACAGAATAAACAGAAAAAATTAAGTCACAAAGTGTTAGTAGATAAAAGCTCCTCACTCATTAAAATTCTGTTTGTCTTTGTGTCTTTTTATCAATGTACCTATATATCTATGCGAGTATATCAAAGTTTGTAATGTAAAAGAATGATGAAATAATCTAATTAATTTCTGGTGTCATTTCACATATTTCTTTCAAGTTAGAACTGCAATATTAATAATGGTTTGCAGTTTAATAAAATATCTTTATGTCCTATTAACTCCTATATCAGCCTGTTATAAAAACCACTTTCTATCAAATAGCTGAACTTCAAAAGAGTTTTGCTTTGATCAGAAAAAGGAAAAAATCAGGTTCATTCCATTTATACTGAATAACCTCACTCAGTTTCATAGACGGCTGTCTGGAGCTGCCGTTCACTCAGAAAAAAATATTCCAATGGGCAAAAAAATTCAAAAAGGCAGAATCTAATGAGGGAACCAGGGCACATGGGAAGCTTGATTTTTACTTGCGTGGGCAGAGGAAGCCTGGCTGCAGGGAAGAGGGCACCTGCACAGGGACCCCCTACCCCCCCAGGTGGAGGCGGACCAGCTTGCACCCACCCAGAGCATCCACCCGCCCTGGCCCACGCGGCGGAATTTCAGGAACTCGATACCATCACTGTGTCCTTCTGTCACTAAGAGCCGTGAGAGAAATTGGCATCCTTGCCAGGCTACAAAAGTTGTTCTCTGGTCGCCTTCCTCCATTCCTTTCGATTGTTGGTTGTTGTCGTGAGAAGTCATGCCCCCACGCCCACCCCAGAGGTGCGGTCAGCCGTCTTGTCCCAGCTCGGCTGTCGATCACCAGACACGTCCTCCCTCTGTGGTCTCTGCCACTGCCGATGCCTCGGCCAGACACCAGGCCTGCAACACCCGGGTTATTCACTAAGGACGGGACCATGGATCCCAGGAGTTAGTGTAAAGGTCCAGGGTATCCTCAATTTGTTCTTTCTAGTATAGCAGCTGAAATAGACATTAACTACTAACCAGGGCATTTCATTAAGGCTTTGTTTGTTTGGTGTTTATTCCCAAAGGGGATTTCAAGTGTGATTGTTTTTCTGGGAATAAGCCCAAGTGGGTTCCTAGGAAGGTCAGCATGAGCAGAGTCCACCCACAGCCCCCCAGTCACAGTGCCGGAGTTCATCTCCATCCCGGGAAGGGGCGAGCAGCCTGGGGTGAGGAAAGGAGGGCGATCTGGCTTGGAGCCCCTTGGGTGGGGCCAGCTGTGCCCCAGGGATCCCATCTCTGCCCTTCCTAGCCTGGTGCCTAGCACCCACAAGGTGCCAGCTCAGTGCCTCCTGGAAGAGCGAATGGCAGGTGCAAACAGAGGTCAGGCGGGATCATCTCTGAACAGCTTCTGCTAAGCCGACGGACCCCTGTCTGCTCGCACGGAGGCGAGGTCCTGCTTTGTGAGCCTGGACATGAGATGCAGAGCTGCCCTTTCATCTGGGCTCCCCTGGGGGCTCACATGGTTAAGAGTCTGCCTGCAATGCCAGGGACTCCGGTTCCACCCCTGGGTTGGGAAGATCTCCTGGAGAAGCGAATGGCAACCCACTCCAGCATTCTTGCCTGGAGAATCCCATGGGGTTCCAAAGAGTTGGACACGACTGAGCAGCTAACACTTTCACTTTCTTTGCCTTTTTATCTGGGAAGGAGGCAAGGAGGCGAGGGCTCCTTCTCAGAAGCGAGTGGCGGCCACCTCCCAGCCCCTAGGGAGAGCTTGCCCTGGCCTTCGGGTCGCTACAGAAGAGGGTATCCCAGTGACACCCGTGTTCTCCTTGGACTCACAGTGGACATACCATGTTTTAGGCACAAACACACACTTGTCCTTCTCCCTGCTCCCAGGTGCCCCCATCCCCTGAGTCCAGATCTTCTGCAGCCCAGGTAAAGGGTTCACTTCCTACAAACAGAAAGGAGTTGGACCTAATGAGACAAAACTAGGTGGCAAGAAATACCCTGAATTCCTGAGAGAGAGAAAGTGCAGCGTGTCACCCTCACAACGAATAGTATGTTCCCAGGAAAAGCCACTCATGAAGACATCAGTCCAAAAAATGACCCTAGGGAAAAAACCGAGCTGTTGAGATACTTATTGTGGACGGAAGACTCGAGGGAGGTAGGGGGAGCTGTCCTTTATTCTCAAGCTCACAGGCAGTGAAGAATCTGCCTGCAGTGTGGGAGACCTGGGTTCGATCCAGGCTGGGATGATCCCCTGGAGAAGGACATGGCTACTCACTCCAGTGTTCTTGCCTTGGAGAATTCCATGGACAGAGGAGCCTGGCGGGCTACAGTCCATGGGGTCGCAAAGAGTCAGACATGATCGAGCGACCAGCACATGAACACAGGCCTGCTCAGCTTCAGTCGTGCCCAGCTCTTTGGGATGCTGTGGACTGTAGCGCACCAGGCTCCTCCGTCCCTGGGCTCCTCCGTCCCTGGGCTTCTGCAGGCAAGAACACTGGATGCCGTGCTGTAATCTCATTCATGCTGAAGCTTGACTTCAGAGTCCATCTAGTGTGATCAGGATGCTTTCGCTGCAGGCCCTGCAGGTCCTAGGGTACCAGCTCCAGTCATCTGGGATGAACTCCCCCCTCCACCCGTCAGCATCTCTGGCCACGAGCACAGCCTCTGCTCCCTGTGGCTGCAGCTGGTCTAGGTGTGCCCAACGGTCGTGTCCACCTGTGTTTAGGAAGAAGTAGGTCATCCCCTGTTCACACAAATTTGGGCCGTGTCTGGGTACCTTTCCACAAACTTTAACCTGGTCCTGTAAACAGTAGTATTTCATCCAAGCTGACTCTTCCGGGGCCCCTTTTGTCCTCTTAGTCTCTTTAATCCTGACCAGCCTGTTGAAACATTTCTACTGGTTTTGGCACCATTCCTACACGTCATCTCCAGCACTGAGCATAGGAGCAAGAAGATGCTCAGAGGGCAGGGTAAGAGCCAGAAATAAGAGCAGGAAGAAATGAGACTTGGTTAGTATCTTTGCACTGTCAGTGATTTGGGTATAATTTAAGAATACTTTTGCATATAGCAATATTTTTCCACTCGTGGATGACTTAAGAAAATGGAGACCCCTTTAGTTTATCACAGAGGTTCTCACATCAAGGTGATTCGGGGCCTTAGGCAAATGTTTGGGGACATTCTATTACTCCCAGCTCCCAGCAGGGCCAGTCTATCCTGTGTGCCCAGTTGCTTCAGCCGTCTTGTCTGACTCTGTGATCCCATGGACTATAGCCCTCTAGGCTCCTCTGTCTATGGGATTCTCCACACAAGAATACTGGAGTGGGTTGCCATTTCCTCCTCCAGGCTATCTTCCCGATCCAAGGCTCAAACCTGGGTCTCCTGCACTGCAGTCAGACTGTTTACCACTGAGTCACTGGGAAAGCCCGGGGTAAAGCCATGGATGCTGTCGAGTATCCCATAACGCACAGGGAAGCCCCGGGCAAAGCCATGGATGCTGCTGAGTATCCCATAATGCACAGGGAAGCCCCGGGCAAAGCCATGGACGCGGCTGAGTATCCCATAATGCACCGGGAAGCCCCAGGCAAAGCCATGGACGCGGCTGCATATCCCACAATGCACAGGGAAGCCCCGGGAAAAGCCATGGACGCTGCTGAGTATCTCATAATGTACAGGGCGGCCCCCACACATGGGACCACAAAGGCCACGTATGGATCGAGCTGAAGCTGAGAAACACTCCTCCACCAACTGAAACCCAAGAACTCTAGACCCGAAGGGCAGGGCCCTCAGAGGTGGGTGGTGCATGCTGGGGTCCGGGAGGAACTGCTCTGCCCTACCAGCACCCCCAACCCCTGAGTGGTCCCTGCCCCCTCACCGCACGAAACCTGCCTGAAGAGCCAGCCCGTCTCCTTGGGCTCCCGCCTCTACGCTGAGGCTTCCAACATGGGTGGCCATTCACGAGAAAATGCTGGACTCCTCCAGGGTTCAACGGCTTCCAGGGGACCTGTGTGGGTCATCGTCC
The DNA here is from genome assembly GCA_006410535.1 of Litocranius walleri. Taxonomy (NCBI): domain Eukaryota; kingdom Metazoa; phylum Chordata; class Mammalia; order Artiodactyla; family Bovidae; genus Litocranius; species Litocranius walleri. The sequence goes on from SJYG01000068.1 coordinate 3,441,554, forward strand.
GCAACTCCAGAAAGGTGAGCAGGGTGACTGATAACCAGTCCTGGAGTAGGGTGCTGTCGAGGTCTTTAGCAGCCAGACGTGTCTTAGGTCATCCACCTCCACATCCTCATTCCTGAGGCCTGGCGACATGATGCCAGGATTCTAGGCCACAGGTCTGGTCATCATGACACCAGGGAGAGTCCACCCCACTTCCTCCGCAGGCCTTCAAGGCCAGTTTTAGCAAGAATAAAGCTCTTTGTGAGTCGAGACCAGAACTGTATTTATCTGCAGTGAGTTTATGTTTCGTTGGAAAATATTTGCCTCATTTCTGCTGCATGATGGATGCCTTGGGGAGACTTCTATTTGCTTCCATGAGCAGTGAGACAATATTCTGACCAATTTCCCCCAAAGGAAGCCAGTGAGTGAAATTTGCTCAGTCGTGTCTGTCTCTTGGCGACACCATGGACCATACAGTCCATGGAATTCTCCACCACGATACTGGAGTGGGTAGCCTTTCCCTTCTCCAGGGGATCCTCCCAACCCAGAGACTGAACCCAGGTCTCCCGCATTGCAGGCGGATTCTTTACCAGCTGAGCCACAGGGGAAGCCAAAAGACTTCATAAAACTTGCGGGAGTTGGGGAACTGGGGAGACCCTTACCTCATCATCTCAGCAGGCCTTCCAGCTCTCTGTGAGAACCGGTTTGTTCCTGTGGTCCCAGTGCCCTACTCCAGCACTTTTCAGAGGTGGGTGAAGCAGGCATTCGGACCTTGCCATCCCCAGCTCGGCTTCCCCGGGCCCGCTACGCTATCTCCAGCCAGATCAAAGTACCATCACACCGTGGGCTAAGCTCAGTGCCAAAGAAAACTCAACGGGGCTGGGTGTAGCCCATCGGATCCAAATTCTGCATGTGATATAAATTAACTAGAGGAAGTTCCGTCAAAAAGAAAACAGTGGCAAAGATTTTCAAAACAGGTTTCCCAACCCGGTGGGGATTAAGTGAAACAGATCCTTCATGACGGAGGGCTTATCTTCTGAGAGACGATGTGACGACTGAGTTTGGTTCCTGGCTGGGACTCGGCATCTACAGCCCTTTGTCCTGAGAGCAGGTCCCCTGGGTGAAGGCACGGGCGTGGCTCCCATGAGGATCATGAACGTCTGTGCTATCTGAGAACGGCCTTTCCTGGTGGCTTCTCGGATGTGTTCAGGACCATTCATGAGATGAGAGGAAACCTGGATGAGGAGGAGGAAAGACACTGCCGTTTTCCTGTTTCTATAGGATATTAAGAAATCAGGCCCCCGGGGCGGGGGGCCACCCAATGCTCTATGCACAGATCAAGCAAAGAAAGATGGGCCAGCCAGAAGCCACTCGGCAGAAAATGGTTGCTGCTACAATCTCTCTGAATTGGTTCTTCCTACCGAAAATAAAAAGACATATTCACATAACGAGTGTACTTTGTAATATACTTTCCCCACAATGCTAAGATGGAGAACACAGGGAAATATTTAAATACTGTGCGATAGTCTATTTCTCTTCTAACCCATTCGCGGCGCGGTCCAGCTCCTCACATCTCAGGCTTTGTTCGGCTCACCGACTCCTGAGTGTGGGCTCCAGAGGGAGACATTTTCAAGTTCTTTAAAAAGCAAGTCTTCAGGGACTGATTACGGGTGCAGAGTCTGGCTCCTGGTGTTCCCATTACAGACTCTGTATGCTAGAAAGTCCTCCTCTGTCTCCTAAAGGCAAGTCGCTCATGGAAGGACTGTGCAAGGACTTTGGACTTGGAGGGCCTGGTGCTGCCCATCTCCGCAGCCAGCCACCCAGAAACCAAAAGCAGGAGTGAGGTGGGTCCCTGCCACGGGCTGCTCCCCTCGATGCCCAGTTGGTGAGGAGTGAGGGCAGGAGCCCTGAGTGGAGACTGTCAGCTCCGCAAGCCCCCTGCTTGTTATGGGGGTGGCGGCTGTCTCTAGAGCAGGCACTGAGGCAATCCCAAATTCTCCTCTGTTCAGCTGTTGCCCACACCCAGAGCTAGCCTCAAAGGATCAAAATGCCCATGTGGTTCAAGGGATGAATTTTTATGCAAAGTTTAAGCGACTCGACTTCAACCCTGGGTGCTGGTTTGCAGAGCAGTGGGGAAACCTTCCTGGGGTTCAGAGACCACACTGCCACCGACGTCTCCCAGGTGCTGAGTTAGACTATCAAACAGGAAATTCACTGATAACATAGCCGGAAAAATTAAAATTCGTGGTTGATCCATCCAAGATCTGGGAACACTTTCCAAACGAGCTGTGATCGGGAACAAGGACATCCCCAAGTCAGAATAAACTTTCTCCCAAACCAGCTTCATCTTTCCGTGAAAAGTCCACACGCCAGCTCTGTTCACACTGGGAATGTTTTTAAGTGAATTGGAGAAGAAGTAACGCTTGGGCAGGAGGGATGTGAGACCAGCCAGGGGGTGGCTGGCAGGCTGGGGGTGCCTCGTTAGCAAACGAGCTGCTTCTTAGAGTGAAAGGGGCTTCTGCCTGCTTCGCTACTGAACAAATTAGAACCTTAATTAGATTAAAATGCATACATTTTAACTTTAATCTCTTCCTGTATTTGAAGGAAAAGTCCCCAACTCACAGAGCCTGCCTCCTTTCTCCTTTGCTTCCACCTGTTTCCATCTCAGGAACTTGTCCCCAAGCCACAGAGGGTAGATAGCCCTTATCAGATCGCCCGGAGTCCTGGAAGGTTCGAGTTGGAAGGGAATTCATATTAATCCCTTTGGGTTCATATTAATTGAACCCAAACCTCCTTTCTCACCAGTGAGTAGAATGAGGCTCAAACATTCCGAGTGAGTCCCCAGCTTCTGAGACGGAAATCCCACTCTGAGTCTTGTCCCAGCCACAGGGCCTCGCCGATCCGTGACCCCAGGGCGATGTTCCTACAGCTTGCTACATGGCCCCAGACTCCCATCCACCTCTCTAGTGACCAGAAAAACATAGACGGTGCTAGTCACTCAGTCGTGTCCAACTCTTGGCGACCCCGTGGGCTGTAGCCCACCAGACTCCAGGGTCCATGGGATTCTCCGGGCAAGAGTACTGGAGGAGCTTGCATTGCCCTCCTCCAGGGAGTCTTCCTGACCCAGGGACCGACCCCAGGAGCATTTGTCTCTAACAGCGGGCCGTCTTCCAAGTGACGGGCCACATCAAAGTGACACAAGAAATCAGGTGCTGGAGGCGCCCCTGTGCACTCCGCTCTGGGCATCCAAGGACGAGGAGGAGGCTTCCCCTGGAGGGTGGGTGGTGACGTCCTCTCTGCTGCTCACCAAGGGCTCTGTGTGTGGTGATGGGGGCTGAGGGGTGACAGGCTCCCCCTCAGTGCATGGTGTGTGTTTCGCAGAGCTGTGTAGACGCCTTCTCTTCCGGACGAGAGCCCTTAACACGTGACCACGTGAAGCTGTGGCTTCGAGGCGTGGGGTCCCCTGCTCCCGCACCGACGCCCCTCCCCGACGTGGGAGTCCCCAGCCTCCGCGTGGTCAGACATGGCACAGCAGCATCAGCTCAGAGCGAGCTCCTTCCTCCTGGCCCTCGGGGGGGCGGCTGCCTGGCTCCCGCCTTGACATGCCCGCTCTGGAGGGAATCCCACTCTGACACCGCCTTTCAGCCGCTTCAGCAATGAGACGCAGGCCCTGCGGGGCCCTGCTGCAACCTGAGGGGCAGCCAGACCACCGTGCCCGCTGCTGAGCCCGCCTGAAGGGCCATAGGTCGACACTCCAGTGCCCGCCCCCCCATCACCCACCGCGCACCCCCACCACCACCACCCTCATCTGGGAAGCGTCTCTGGCTTCACTCAGAGAGGACCTGGGGGCCTCTGGTCACAAGCAAGCATGCCACACCCAGCTCCCTGAACCCACCGGCCATCAAGACCTCAGGAGGTATTCCGAGGCATGATCAGATGAGAGGAACCTGCGTGGCTTCAGAGAGGGGTCCAGGCCAGGGCTGGGCACTAACAGGAGAGAGGCAAAGGCAGGCCCACTGGGGGTTTTCTGACCTGTGACATGGACGTGGGGGCAGCATCAGAGCTGGCCAGGCACCAAGGCCTCCAGGGCCTTAAGGGTGCTCACATCTCTGAGGACGTGAAGTGCGTCCAGCCTGGCCAGGCCCTGCTGGTCCCCCACCGCCTCAGAGGCAGCCCTGTTGATTCCCTGTGTGATCTTGCACGGGGAAGCATGGGGCAGGACATGACCGGGTCCCAGCTAAGAAAGGAAGAAAGCAAAGGGGCGCTCAGCACAGGGACCCCCAAGGCCCGCCTCCTGCCTGTACACACAGACCCCTGGGGGCAGGTGTAGGCTCCAGTCCACCCTGGGCCTGGTTGAGCGCCCGGCACAGGGCAGGGGGTGGGTGAGCATCCCCAAGGAGCTCGGCAGAGTGGGGGGTGCGGCAGGGGCAGGAAAGATGGCCAGCGTCACCTCCGCTGATAAACGCCAATAAATATGCAAATGGAGGTTCTAGAACCACTCTTCTTCCTTTCCAATTCAATTCCAGTAACCCAGGGGGTGAATCACTATAAATTAGAGTGTGACTTGTAAATAGCATTTTTTCTGACATCCCTAAAGCACTGCTGGATCTTCGGAGTTTATAAATTGTTGATGTATATGAGTTTATATAACCACTCTGTAGTTAATAAGAATGATCCTCCAATTAAAATAAATAAATTTATATATAAAAAAAAGAATGATCCTCAGAGCAGTACCAGAATTGGGGTGTGTTTTCGAGCTCCTGAATGTCGCGATCCGGGGTTATGGGGGCTGCGGGCTGTTGCTCGGTCCCGCCCCTACCCTTGGGGGCAGAGCGGGTGAGGTCTGTAGCGGGCACAGCCCAAGCGAGTGTCACCCACACCAGCCGCCCTGCCCGAATCCCCAGAAAGGCGGACCCAGAGCTGTACTTACGCACTGCTGGGCGCGGTGCTCCAGGCCAGGAATTCAGAGCACACAAGGCCCGGCCCTGCTCCGGGAGGATGGGGCTGATGGAGTGGGGTGCGCACGCGGCCGGCACAGAGACACGGGTGGGTGGCGGAGACTGCTGGGGCTCCGTGAGGGAGCCAGCCCCCACTCAGGACGATGGGCGCAGAGGAGGTGGAGGATTCCAGGGGTCACCAGCAGTCATGGAATGGGCATTGACTAAACGGGAATAACCTGGGTGATGGCCAAACCCTCAGCAGGGTCACAGATCAGACCTAGGTGTGGCCAGGCTCTGCAGGACAGCTAGGAGGAAAGGCTTTGCTTGATATCCACCTTGGGTCCACCCACCCACAGCCGTAAACGGGGAGGGGTCTGTCCACCTGGGGTCCATCCACAGCCGTAAACGGGGAGGGGTCTGTCCACCTGGGGTCCACCCACTCACACCCGTAAACAGGGAGGGGTCTGTCCACCTGGGTCCACCCACATCTATAAATGGGTCTTGCAAGAGAAAGGAAGCGGCCGTGCCCTCCTGTGTGCTCGACGGGAGCCTCCACAGATTCTCCTCCTCCGGGGGTCCTGGAGCCGGCCGTCGGCTTCCTCCGAGCGCCTCTGCGGACACCTCTTCCCCAGAACCGCGGGAGCAGGCGCCAACCGAGCTGCATCCCAGAAAGCCCCGAATCAACACAGGGCTGCTCATTTCTAAGGCTGCCCATGGGCTACAAGTCAGAGCCGCGGGGAAGAGGCTTCAGGCCCGGGGCCACCCACCCGCACCGCGTGCTCTGCTCAGCACACCAGAATGTTTGAGCACACGGCCGGAAAGACACCTGATGCTTCCAGGACAGGAGCAAACGCACAGACAGCTGACAGGCACACAGCGCGCTCGCACACACACACACAACCATGCCCCCCCACACCTGTACAGAGCACGTCCACACACAGCACACACACACACACATACGCACAGAGCACACACACAGCACACACACACAGACACCTGCACACACACAGCATGCACACACATACACACACATGCACAGAGCACACACCCACACACATCCACACACACACACCTGCACACACACACACACAGCACACACATGTACACACACACACAGCACACACACGTACACACACGCACAGAGCACACACCCACACACATCCACACATAGACACCTGCACACACAAACACAGCACACACATCCACACACAGACACCTGCACACACACAGCACACACACACGTACACATGCACACACCTGCACACACACATACACATACACGAACAGAGCACACCCACACACATCCACACACAGACACCTGCACACACATACACAGCACACACATATGCACAAGTGCACACACACACATACACATGCACAGAGCACACACACACACAGACACCACCCTCATCTGGGAAGCGTCTCTGGCTTCACTCAGAGAGGACCTGGGGGCCTCTGGTCACAAGCAAGCATGCCACACCCAGCTCCCTGAACCCACCGGCCATCAAGACCTCAGGAGGTATTCCGAGGCATGATCAGATGAGAGGAACCTGCGTGGCTTCAGAGAGGGGTCCAGGCCAGGGCTGGGCACTAACAGGAGAGAGGCAAAGGCAGGCCCACTGGGGGTTTTCTGACCTGTGACATGGACGTGGGGGCAGCATCAGAGCTGGCCAGGCACCAAGGCCTCCAGGGCCTTAAGGGTGCTCACATCTCTGAGGACGTGAAGTGCGTCCAGCCTGGCCAGGCCCTGCTGGTCCCCCACCGCCTCAGAGGCAGCCCTGTTGATTCCCTGTGTGATCTTGCACGGGGAAGCATGGGGCAGGACATGACCGGGTCCCAGCTAAGAAAGGAAGAAAGCAAAGGGGCGCTCAGCACAGGGACCCCCAAGGCCCGCCTCCTGCCTGTACACACAGACCCCTGGGGGCAGGTGTAGGCTCCAGTCCACCCTGGGCCTGGTTGAGCGCCCGGCACAGGGCAGGGGGTGGGTGAGCATCCCCAAGGAGCTCGGCAGAGTGGGGGGTGCGGCAGGGGCAGGAAAGATGGCCAGCGTCACCTCCGCTGATAAACGCCAATAAATATGCAAATGGAGGTTCTAGAACCACTCTTCTTCCTTTCCAATTCAATTCCAGTAACCCAGGGGGTGAATCACTATAAATTAGAGTGTGACTTGTAAATAGCATTTTTTCTGACATCCCTAAAGCACTGCTGGATCTTCGGAGTTTATAAATTGTTGATGTATATGAGTTTATATAACCACTCTGTAGTTAATAAGAATGATCCTCCAATTAAAATAAATAAATTTATATATAAAAAAAAGAATGATCCTCAGAGCAGTACCAGAATTGGGGTGTGTTTTCGAGCTCCTGAATGTCGCGATCCGGGGTTATGGGGGCTGCGGGCTGTTGCTCGGTCCCGCCCCTACCCTTGGGGGCAGAGCGGGTGAGGTCTGTAGCGGGCACAGCCCAAGCGAGTGTCACCCACACCAGCCGCCCTGCCCGAATCCCCAGAAAGGCGGACCCAGAGCTGTACTTACGCACTGCTGGGCGCGGTGCTCCAGGCCAGGAATTCAGAGCACACAAGGCCCGGCCCTGCTCCGGGAGGATGGGGCTGATGGAGTGGGGTGCGCACGCGGCCGGCACAGAGACACGGGTGGGTGGCGGAGACTGCTGGGGCTCCGTGAGGGAGCCAGCCCCCACTCAGGACGATGGGCGCAGAGGAGGTGGAGGATTCCAGGGGTCACCAGCAGTCATGGAATGGGCATTGACTAAACGGGAATAACCTGGGTGATGGCCAAACCCTCAGCAGGGTCACAGATCAGACCTAGGTGTGGCCAGGCTCTGCAGGACAGCTAGGAGGAAAGGCTTTGCTTGATATCCACCTTGGGTCCACCCACCCACAGCCGTAAACGGGGAGGGGTCTGTCCACCTGGGGTCCATCCACAGCCGTAAACGGGGAGGGGTCTGTCCACCTGGGGTCCACCCACTCACACCCGTAAACAGGGAGGGGTCTGTCCACCTGGGTCCACCCACATCTATAAATGGGTCTTGCAAGAGAAAGGAAGCGGCCGTGCCCTCCTGTGTGCTCGACGGGAGCCTCCACAGATTCTCCTCCTCCGGGGGTCCTGGAGCCGGCCGTCGGCTTCCTCCGAGCGCCTCTGCGGACACCTCTTCCCCAGAACCGCGGGAGCAGGCGCCAACCGAGCTGCATCCCAGAAAGCCCCGAATCAACACAGGGCTGCTCATTTCTAAGGCTGCCCATGGGCTACAAGTCAGAGCCGCGGGGAAGAGGCTTCAGGCCCGGGGCCACCCACCCGCACCGCGTGCTCTGCTCAGCACACCAGAATGTTTGAGCACACGGCCGGAAAGACACCTGATGCTTCCAGGACAGGAGCAAACGCACAGACAGCTGACAGGCACACAGCGCGCTCGCACACACACACACAACCATGCCCCCCCACACCTGTACAGAGCACGTCCACACACAGCACACACACACACACATACGCACAGAGCACACACACAGCACACACACACAGACACCTGCACACACACAGCATGCACACACATACACACACATGCACAGAGCACACACCCACACACATCCACACACACACACCTGCACACACACACACACAGCACACACATGTACACACACACACAGCACACACACGTACACACACGCACAGAGCACACACCCACACACATCCACACATAGACACCTGCACACACAAACACAGCACACACATCCACACACAGACACCTGCACACACACAGCACACACACACGTACACATGCACACACCTGCACACACACATACACATACACGAACAGAGCACACCCACACACATCCACACACAGACACCTGCACACACATACACAGCACACACATATGCACAAGTGCACACACACACATACACATGCACAGAGCACACACACACACAGCTCACCCACACACATCCACACACAGACACCTACACACACACACTGCACACACACACATACACATACATGCAAAGAGCACACTCACACACATCCACACACAGACACCTACACACACACAGAGCACACACACGTACACACACAGAGCACACACACAGCACACCCACACACATCCACACACAGACGCCTGCACACACACAGCACACACACATGCACAAGCATACACACCTTCACACAGCACATACACACACATACACACGCTCAGAGCACACAAACACACCACACACACACAGCACACACACACGCACAAGCACACACACGCACAGAGCACACACACAGCACACCCACACACATCCACACACAGATGCCTGCACACACACACACACACCTTCACACAGGACATCCACACACATACACATGCACAGAGCACACAAACACACCACACACACACAGCACACACACATGCACAAGTGCACACACACACATCCACACAGACGTCTGCACACACACACGTACACACACACACCCCTTCACACAGCATATTCACACACATACACACGCACAGAGCACACACACAGAGCTCACCCACACACAGCCACACATGGACACCTACACACACACACGTACACACACACACAGAGCACACACCCACACACATCCACACATGGACACCTACACACACACACAGCACACACACACGTACACACACACAGAGCACACACCCACACACATCCACACACAGATGGCTGCACACACACAGCACACACACATGCACGAGCACACACATAGCTGCACACACACAGACACACACCTTCAGACAGCACATCCACACGCACAGAGCACACCCACACCCACCTCTTTATCACCTTTCCTTAAGAATGGGATACACACACTCTGAGAACAGTATTAGCAACCTAACCAACCCGAGCTTTAAGAACATCATACTGTACCCAGGGCAGATTTATTTCAGGGATGCAAAAAGGGTCTGAGCCTAGAGTGAAAGGCAGAACCTATGTGGAAACAGTGATAACACTCTACAAACACTGCTGAATTTAAAAATTTTTTTGAAAACATTAAAACGTTAGAAGACAGTTCTTTAATGCCAGCTGAATACCTACCTCTGTGTCTTTATGTGTGCCTGTGTGTGTCTGTGTGCCTGTGTGTGGTGTCTCCCTGTGTGTGTGTGTCCCTCTGTGTGTGTGTGTGCATACGTGCGTGTGTGTCTGTTCCTGTGCCCCTGTGCATGTGTCTGTGTGCCCGTGTTTCCCTGTGTGTGTGTGCATACGTGCATGTGTGTCTGTCCCTATGCCCTTGTGTGTGTGGTGAGTGTGCACATGTGTGTGTGTGTGTCCCTATGTATGCACGTGTGTGTGCATGCCTGAGTGTGTGTGGCTGTTTGGTCAGTGTCTCATCACACACGCAGCCCTGTGGACATGAATCAGAAAACATCTGATCTGATGGCCCCAGCCCACCGTCATCACTGCCCACCCAGGAGAGCATCGGGCCACATACGCCCACTCTAGGACTGTGCTGGTGACACGTGCCACTCCTGTGTAAGTGATTCCATCTGCTTCAGTCTCAAAAGTGTCCTGAGTTCATTGATAAAGTACGTAATCACCCCACCTAAGACATGAAATAAAAATAAACCTCCTGCGTTGCCAATAACTGGCCAAACGTACTTATTTCAGATGTTAAGATATCAGGACAAATTAAGGAAGTCAAAGGAAAAGAAAGATTAGAATTCATAAGAAAGTTCAAGCTCTAAATACATGCGTGGAAATACAGTCTTCTGCTGGCCATCAATAATTAGGTAAAAAGGATTAAAGATCCCAGCCCCAGTTAACGACAAAACTGCAAAATACAGGCAAATGTTAGAGACAGGAAAGGAGGCGCGGTCCAGGCGCTCAGTCGTGTCCGACTCTGCAACACCACGGACTGTAGCCCGCCGGGCTCCTCTGTCCATGGGATTTCCCAGGCAGAACACCGGAGTGAGTGGCCATTTCCTCTTCCAGGGGATCTTCCTGACCCAGGGATTGAACCCAGGTCTCCCAAGTTGCAGGCAAGTTCGTCACCGTCTGAGCCACCAGGGAAGGCCTGAAAGAGTAATAAAGATCACCTAAGTCATTAGGGAGATTTCCATTTTTCTGGATGAAAACCCTGTGTATTAGAAAGTTGTCCAAACTAGTCTATAAATTAGATTTTAGCTTCACAGAAAATAGCCTAAATTTACTTGAAAAATTGTTTTTAAACTTCTAGAAGAGCAAAGGCAGAGAACACTCAAGAAAGTTCCGCAGCATTTATTATTGCTGAGTCTTGCCCTAAAACCCTTTCCACAGACAGTCTGTCCCGCAACCCTGTCTCATTTTGTGGATCAGGACACCAGGGCCCAGAGGGGTTCCTCCACCCCCACATCTGTGCCTGCGAATAGTGCTGACAGCCGCACCCCAAAAAGGTGCTGCCCGGAGGGCGCTGAGCCCCAGAGCTGCTCGCGGAGGGACGGGGCATAGGCTCTGTCCCCGGGGTCTGTCCACGCTACCGCCCACCGCTGCTCTGCAGGCAAGCAGAATCTGCTGCCATGATCACGGGGTGCAGTGGTTTTCTGGGGCCACATAAACAGCCACCTGAAGCTCAGAGCATCGCCGACCGGCACCAGCCAGACTCTGGGCTGCGGTCAAGCTGTGGGCGGCTGGCTTCGCTACTGGGGGCTCTGGTGAGCATGCCCTTCCCAGCACAGCCTGCGCATAGGCAGGTTTCAGTGCGCATGGCCGCAGAGCCAAAGCCCCTGGTGCTGGGGGCTGCTCCCGGGCCACCCGCACCCAGCCCTCCAGGTCAGCCCCGGGGTCCTCCTGAGGCCAGTCCTTCTCCGGCTCAAAACTCTGGCCACTGGGCCAGTGGCCAGCTGGAGAAGGCTCTCGGGCTTTTCGAGGGCTGGTGGCTGAGCTTGGGCCCACCTGCCAACCCTCCTCTCTTCATGTGACAGCCCAACCGCAGAACAAAATCCATCCAGTTTCTGGTCCTGGGGACCCCGAAAGGGAGCAGTCTTGGGTGTGGCGGGGACAGTCTGGGAATTCTGAGTGCCAGGTACATGAAGAGGTGAAGTCCTGTGTAAACAAGTCCGCACACGTACCATCATGTGTCTTCTTCCTGTTGCTCAGTCGTGTCTGACTCTGCGGCCCACGGACTGCAGCACGCCAGGCTTCCCTGTCCTTTGGCCTCTCCCAGAGCTTGCTCCAGCTCATGTCTGTAGGGTCAGTGGGAAGGTCCTTTATCGAAACCAGAAACCAGGGTTGATCCTAGGAGGCTCTGAAGGTTTCTCACCGAGACACCACGTCTGAAGCCGGTGCTCCATGCTGCTTATCTCAGCGTCAGGAACCGTGACCTCTAAGACCCCCACATGCCTCCCACCTTGTGGACCATTTGGGCCAAGGAAAGACCCTCCCGCCTGGATTGGGTCCCTCGACTCAGGGGCCACTCTGGAAAGCAGCCAGCAGGAGGGAGTGTGGCCCAGAGGCCCCCTGCAGGCTGGGGAGCCAGGCAGGAACCTGGGGAGTCCAGGATGGTTGGAAGCCCCGGGGGTGGGGGTGGGGCAGACTTCCCAGGGTGGGTCCTGAACTTGGAACCCCAAAGCCTCCGCCTGCACCCGCCCCTCCCCAGGCAGCTTCCGAGGGAGACCATCGTGGGCACCACTGGCAAGCCCCCCTCTCCTCCCAGGCCATTCCTGCTACCCCCACACGGCCCTCTATGTCAGCCCCGGGTCCTCCTGAGGCCAGTCCTTCCCTGGCTCAAAACTCTGACCGCAGGACCTGCAAGAAGAAGGCCCACATCCCAGGGCTGACAAGGGTGGTGGGTGTGTGCTGCAGAGGAACCCTTCATCCCAGCCCACCTGCCTCACCACGGGGGTCGGGAGATTAGGGTGCCCCCCGGAACTGCACGCAGAGGGTTAGTGTGGAATCATGTGCATTTTCTGTGTACACAATTGTGCACATTTCTGGGAAACTTCAACTTTCATTGGGACTTTCAGAAACTGTGACTGTCTCCTCTGACCTCCAGCAGAAAAGAAGATAGACTCTCTTATTTTGGCATGTCTCTAAAGCCGATGGCAGACGCTGTCACGGCGCCGCCCCGTGCGTGTCACCTCCCTCCAGTCTCCGGTCCAGACTCCCACCTCCTGCGGAACCAGCTTCTAGGCTCATGGGGACAGGTGGGTGGGGGGGGGCAGGACCCCACATCTCTCTACTCTGTACCCTGGACGGCGCTCCTGCAGAAAGGGAGTCACTCCTGGGAGCACCCTCCAAGTAAAGAAAGGGGAGTTGGAGGCACTGGGATCCTGGAAAGCAGCCGGTTTGGAGTCCAGGCTCCCCCGTCCGTGTGGACAGCCTGAAGGAACAGGTCAGGCAACCCCAGGCTGCACGTCGGGACTGTGGTCTCCTCTCACGTTGGAGGCCTGGCCTTTGGGTTGAATCGCACACCACGTAATGGGCCCCTGCTTCCCTGGACACAGAATAACTTTGCATCCGATTTAATTAAAGTGAGCCCAGTCCTGTTCCTCTTGCCATTTCTCTCAGACACTGTTTTTCTTATAACTGGGGCTTAGTACATCCCCCGCCCCAACTCCCCAGCCAAGACGCCTTGGGCTGCAGAGAGTGGCCACTCCTGACAACCTGACAGGCTCTCCCAGGAGGAGACGCAGCCCCACGGGTTCATCCAGAGGGGCTCCAGGAAGTCCCTCCCGTCTCGGCACAGAGAGATTTGAGGTTTATCTGCAGGAGGACTCTAGTGTCTTCAAACCGTCCAAGAACCGTAACTCAAGACGGCTGGCATCTGCCTGTGCAGGCGTGCCAAGTCCCCCCAGAGCTCATCGCCGGGGTGTCCCTCCCTTGTCCCCAGGCGTCCCTGCCGATGTGTGCCCTGCGGAGCTCCAAACAGGGTGGGTGGAATGGGGCAGACCCGCCCTGGATCCAGAAGACGCGTCGAGATTCAGGTTTTGCGTTTCTGTCTGACTCCAGTGTGTGTCTGAGGCAGGCGGATGTGGGCCGACCCATTTATCATCCTAAGGAAACCTTTCAGGGATTCTGAGCTGCCTGAGCTGCCAGCAGTAGAGTGCATCCCGTCACGCGAGGCTGCGGCCAGGAAGCTAAGCCAGACTCTCGTATCGTGGGACGCTGGGGTCCCCCAGGCCTGGGATCAGGCCACGCTCTCCCGCGGGAACCCCCGAGGTGCCCACCTGCTTCCTGCTTTCCGGGGTCGGCTCCACCCCACCCTGCAGTCGTCCACGGCACCCCTTGGGCCCACAGTCCAGCGGCTGGCGCGTGGTGTGCGGGCCCCATCCCCTCCCCAGACACGTGCCAGTCAAGACGGCAGGCAATTCTCTCCTTGACTCTCAAGATGAATGGCCCTCCACGGTCACCCGGGCTTGTGCAGCCACAGCTGTTTTCGTTTTGTCTTGCGTCTGGGATTTCAGCAAGGTCGTGTAATTTTCGCATTTTCCCAAATTGAGCGGTTTTAGTTCCTGCTCCTGCCGCACGGCCACATCACAGGAGCAGTCTGGGCTCTCTTGGAAGGGCAGCGCTTTCGAGTTTTGAAAGACAGCTTCACTTGAAAAGGAGCTCTGCAACCCATTTTCTGGGTCTCGCACGTTCCAGATACTCAGGCCCGCCTCCTCATCAGTCATATGTGCGTTTTCCATGTGACTCAAGGATAAATGGCCTTAATAAATCCCATTATCCTGAAGAACAATAAAAATAACAGGTTGCTGACACTGGAGCCATGATAAATAACATTTTACTATTGTTTTTTTATTTTGCCGCGTCACGATCATCTCTTTCCTCCTGCCTGCTCTTGATGGACTGTCTCCCTGCAAACCCGGCCAGGGACGCTGGGCAGCGCCCCCCCTCACTCCCGGGGAGACAGACAGCCCGGGACCCCGTCTTCAGGCATCAGCAAGTGTGAAGGCAACCACCCCCCGCGGTCAGGGACAGACCCCGATGCTCCAACCACGGGACTGGACAGTCCCAGCCTCGCAGCCACTCCATCCCTCCGTCTCCTTAGCAGAAGAATCCGGAATCCTGGATTTCTGCACCCACGGTCTGATCTGCTTGATTATCAGAGGCCCAAGCCTGGAAACTAAGTGTTGCTCAAACTCGAGCTACAAGAGCAGCATGGAGGGCACCAGAACAATCTGATAAACTCTGAGGCTCTCTCTGGAGTTCTGGCCAGCACGCTCAGGTGATGGCTTGCTCCACCAGCGTCCTCAGGAGGAGATGACTTGTTCGTAACCTGGCTGTCACATCCTTCACTTGCCTTTATCTGGCCCTCGGAGTAGAAGGACACAGCCACGAGAAGGTGCTGGAAAAATGTTCCATTAGGAAGTAGACCCTCCTCAGCGGCCCAGGTTCTAGACAGGTGGTGGGGAGGGCGGATGAGGTTTGGGTCGAAAGCCTGCGCGTGCAGTTACTGGCCTGTCTTCCTGAAGCCACACGTGAGCGCGACCATAATCTAACGCCTTCCTTTCCCTAAAATCGCCCTCTCAGCTGTTCTGGGGAGTTTGCATCCCCCCAGCCCCCTCGCTCACATCCCCTAAGGAGCCCTCCTGCTCACATGTCTGATCTGAGCAGGCTCACGGTCAGTGTTTCCGGGAGAAACTCTCTCCCTTTCATTTATACCAATGCTTACAGCTCCCCCACTCCTCCACCCAGGCCCAGCCCACAGTGCTCCCGGAAGCGCTGGAGACAGGAACAGCCCTGTGAAGACCAGCCGGGTCCTGAGGGTCCAACCTTACTCCTGACACCCTGACCCAGCAGAGCAGGACCCTGCACTCAGCCCCCTTCACAGGAGGGGCGGCTGAGGCGGGGAGGGGGCTTGCAAGGAGCGGCCGTGCTCTCTCCTTGGAGTCAGGAAGCAGTCAGGGCAAGGGGTGGGATGTCCGGGCCCCCTGAGTGGACTGGCGAATATCTGCAGGGCGCTGGGCAAAGTCTACATCGCCTCTGGGCTCCAAGGGTGGTTGCCCAGGAAGGTGGACCCCCTCTTGGAGTGGCCAGGGTGTCCCAGGGGAGGGGGAGATGCAGCACACAGGAGACCAGGAGCTGGCCCCCCTTCCTGCCCCTCAGACCTGCCGGCTCCCCATCCTCCCCTCTACCACCCCTTCCCCACAGCTGGACCCACCCGCTGGCCACCCCGCCATCTCGGCCGTCCACGACGTCTGCCCCTCCTCCCAGGCTTTTTGCCTTTGCTCCAGTCTAGAAAGGATCCAAGCCTCACAGTCAAGGGCTAAGGGTCTGGGGGCGTCTTCTCCTGGAATTTCTCTGTCCCCTCCCCCACTCCACACCCAGTCTGGCGTCTGTATCTCAGGCCTGTGTCCCACCTCAGCAGCCAGCTCCCTGGGCTCACACGTGCTCAGAAACATCCCTGGTCTCTGAAAGTGCCCACGGCACCCCTGCTCAGCCTGCCCTCCGCTGCTCAAACAGCTTAGGCCGTGATCACAAAACCCGAGTCGCCCATCCCTCAGGGCTCTGGAGGCTGGACGCCCAAGGCCAAGGGGCAGGCAGGCTCGGGCCCTGGGGAGAGCTCTCCTACAGACAGCGCCCTCATGCTGGGGAGGGGGCTCCCGCCTCTCCTTAGAAGGGCACTGACCCCATGATGGTGCCCTGCCCTCATGGCGCCACGGAAGCCCACCAGTGCCCAGAGGCCTCCCTCCAGACACTGCCACACTGGGGGCTAGGACTTCTGTTAATTCCTGTGAGTTCATCAGCACTCCAGTTCATTCTTGTGAGTTGAGGAGGTGGGGTGGGGTAGACATTCTTCTCACTGAAATCACAGGAGTCCCCAGGCAGCTTCCCCCTGAACTCCCATCAGTTCCTGGGTCCCGTCTTCCATCCAGCCCCACATCCTCCTCCTGCGACCATCCCCAGTGTCCTCATTCTAAACCACCCCACCTATTGCGGCAGGCAACTTTCCACAGAGGTCCAAAGGCTTTACACGCCTCCTAGATGCGCCAAGCTTCCCAGGCAGCTCTAGTGATAAAGACCCTGACTGCCAACGCAGCAGTCGTAAGAGACGCAGGTTCGATCTCTGGGTCAGGAAGAACCCCTGGAGGAGGGCATGGCAACCCACTCCAGCATTCTCGCCTAGACAATCCCCTGGGCAGAGGAGCCTGAAGGGTTACAGTCCATGGGGCTGCAAAGAGTCAGACACGACTAGGGTGACTTAGCAGGCACGAAGGCAGGCGCCTCCAAGTGGATCGTGGGCCTTCCAGTCCTGACCCACGGCTGCCAAGACAAGCATGTCACCTCCCATCTCACCTGGCCACGGGCTAGACCTCTGTCCTCACGGCTGCTTCTCCCAGCGCCTGTCCTGCTCGCACATGTTCTCCTCCGGACACACACCCTTCACCGGCTCACTCAGTGCACATCGGCGCGTTGGAGCACATTCAGGGGTTCCGGGGGTCTGGCTCATGTGCAGACTTAACAGCATGGAGAGGATGCAAGCCACGGGGATTCACCCCTGCAGAGAGGAGCCTGATGTGTTCTCAAATGCCCGGGGTCGTCCAAACACTGCCAACATGGGAAGCAGAGTCAGACAGGATGCTGGAGGGGCGGACTGAACCAGGTGTGGTTCAAAGGCAGATGATCACAAGGATACACTCCTTCTAGAGCTTGGGAGGCTGAGCGTGTGGGTCCCTGATCTGCAGCCCTCCTGCAGGGCTAGGCTGTGGGGCCCGTCAGCGTCTGTCCATCTGGCCAGCTAGCCCTGGAGCTGGAGCTGTGTGGACACCTGCCTTCCCCTTCCTGCACCCCGCAGTGTTCGAGGAAGCCCCGCTCAGACGGAGCTTACCAAGTTATGGAGGGAGGAAGAGTAGTCATTTCACTGCGATAAGGGCCCCGTCAGGGGGACAGCGCAGGTTCCCAGGCTGGCCCCTTGCCTTTTGGGGGCTACGGTGGGTCCAGCCATTCACTCGTCCACTCCGTGCTCCTGCCCCACCTGTGAAATGGCAGCGCCGGCCTGCAGCCTTACGCGGGGCTAGCCAGGACCTTCCTCTTGTCTTCATCCTGAACCGGAAACTCATCTAGGATAAAAAGTCTGCAGCGTGAATAAACAGGCCATCTGTGGATGAGACAGGGAGGGGACAGGCAGCCTCGTGCCTGTGGAGACACTGACGGGCCAGCCGAACCCCAGTGGAGGCTCCACCAAACGCCTCCCTGCCGGCAGGTTCGGCCAACCCCGGCCTTGTCTCCCAGGGGTGTGAAGACGGCTGTTACGGTTGGAGTTGTCTGAAGCTACAAGGACGGACAAGCACGTGGTCCTCGGGGCGTTGCAAATCCCAAGAACCAGGTCTGAATTTGGTGTTTAGTTTACCTACAGCTGGACTTCCCTGGTGGCTCAGTGGGTAAAGAATCCACCTGCAATGCAGGAGACGCGGGAGTCCTGGGTTCAGCCCCTGGGTTGGGACGATCCCCTGGAGAAGGGCATCCACCTACACCAGCATTCTTGCCTGGAGAATCCCATGGACAGAGGAGGCTGGAGGCTACAGGTCGCAAAGAGTCGGACATGGCTGAATGACTGCGCACGCTTCCTACGGCTGTGGAGTGGACGGTCTCCAGAGCTGGGGGCCACGGGATGGAGGCTGACACCTGGTGAGGACGTAGCCTGTGCTGCAGGGTAAAGACACGCACACCTGGATGCTGGAGCTGTGGGGGGCACAGTTGTTCTGGCTGGAAGGGTGTCTCAGCTTTTCCTGAACAGTGAGACCCACCACTGTGGCCAGCTTCAGGGACGTGGCGCTCGGTTTCCCAGGGGACCCCTCCCTCAGAGGGCCTCACGCTTGGTTTCATGACAGTCTGCTGCCATCTTGAAATTATTAGTAATTTTGGGGCCAGGGTCCCCAGAATTTCAGTTCCCCTGAGCCCTGGAAATGGTGTAAGTGGCCCTGCCCACCGCAAACACGGTCCCCAACGGATGCTGCGGTGCCATTTGTCTGGAAAATGGGACACCATTATTTGGAGGAAAAGAGAGACTTTGTGGGATTGAAAGAGTGCACAACCCCAGAATATTCCTGTGGCAAAGCTCCCACTCGGAGTTACTGATGCAAGCTGCATTGCGCGAGGGCTGGGTTTCGTTGGCACAGCGCTCTGGGTCTTCTCTTTACTGACACCAAGGGCTGAGCACGTGGGCCTCTGGACCAGCGTCAACCAGGCCTAGATGATAACCTCTGTCCCTGCGGGTGCCAGCGACCACTTGGCGAGAAGAGAGACATTTGAATTGTGATAAAGACTCTCTTCTTTAAATACTGGGTTGAAATCTCATGTTTTTTGTAAGGAACGAGAAAAGAAATCAGTGGGTCCGTAAAACCATGATCAAGTTCTAGGCCTGTTAACGAATGTAGGATTTTTTTGAGTCCCCCAAAGCTTGTGATTCTTCTGATCGAACCAGAGTTGAATGTACATGCTTGCTAAAATCAACTTCCTGAGCTTCTCCACAAAGCACATCAAAAAGAATAAAAACCAATGGAAGAAGGGACAGCCTGGATATTCTAGGAGGCAGGAAAACAGGGCCAGGCTGACTCTCATGATATTAAATCAAAGGAGAGGGGACCGGAGGAGATGTGGCAAACAGCCGTCGAGGCAGAATTCAGGTTTCCAGCGACACCTGCCTCTCAGGGATCAGGAATTCTTAGCCATTTTAACTCTTCAGCCCTAGATTCCCCAAAGGGTTCAGACGTTGGGAAGGCTGAGTGTTTAGCGGGGGAGAGGATAAAAGTCTTTCCTTTGTACTCAACAGGAACTCTGGGACTGAGAACCGTGATTTAGAAGCTAGAACGTTCACAGTCCTATAGGGGTCCCTCTGCCCATTCGGAGGGCCGGGAACCAGGAGTAGCGCGCAGACGGACCTCCAGCCCACCTCGTTTGTCATCGTTGCCACAGGAGGATGCCCGCGTGGGGGGCAGCAGAGGTGCCTGCCGGGTGGAAGGACACCAGGCTCTCTTCAGGCAGCCTGCCTTTCGCTGGAGCTCAGCGCCTTGGGGCTGGCCCAGGGTCTGCACACACGGCCCAGCTTCCTTACTGACGCCAGGGCTGCTGGAGAGAAAGCCGGGGCGGGGGCCCTGCAGCTCCTTTCATGCATTTTCCTGGTTGATCATCAGCTAATCTGGAAAGAATCCACCCCTGTGTTCACAAGCATACTAAGAAAACAACTCATTTTATTCTGACTTAGAGGAGACACAAATGCATAACTTAACTATTCACAGAGCATTCAGACCCTCCAAGCCAGGAAACGGACAGTGGGTCCCCCTTGGATCAGTGGCTGAGGCACAATCAGCTTTGATAGTTTACACAACTGGGGATTCCCCTCGGGGAACTGACAGACACAGAGAGTTTCGAAAGGACAGGCTTCAAACTAGCAAGAGAATGTTTAACAGCACTAAGGGGAAAGATTAAAAAAAAAAAAACTTAGGGAAATAGAGAGTCAGCTTGCAGGCTCCAGAGAAATACTGCGTTCTTGCAGGAGACACTCAGAGAGGTTGAAATGCAAAGCCCAGTGGCGGGGGAAGAAAGCCAGCCCTTGTGAGCAGGAGAGGAAGCCACTCGGGCCCCCCAGAGCAAGTCCCATTTAAGGATTTCACAGCACTGATGGAAAGCTCAGGGCAAGAGCAGAAGGGGACGAGGGGTCGACAGTGGATGAGATGGCTGGATGGCATCACCGACTGTATGGGCATGAGTTTGAACAACTTCAGGAGTTGGTGAAGGACAGGGAAGCCTGGCATGCTGCAGTTCACTGAGTCACAAAGAGTCGGACACGACCTGGTGACTGAACAGCAACCAAACACAGCACAGTCTCACTAGCCTTGCGTGAAGCGGCAAAGAGGGTGGAAGGCGAAGCAGTGTAACACGAGATCCTGTATCGGCACGTGGGACCAGAGGCCTGGCCTGAGATCCAGGGGCCCTTCCGGTGAACCCCAGGAGGCCAGGCTACTCGAGGCCCTTACCTCCCCGGGTGACAGGTGGCCAGGAGCCCAGTGAATGAGTGACCACTCACTCCTGGGCCCCTGAGGGGAAGGGTCTGTATCATGCCCAAGCCCAGCACCTCCAAGGAAGAGGTTTCAGGGTCAGTGTCCAAAACGAGGGGCAGCCAGGTGAGCTGAGGCAGGTGTGACATTTTCAGTTCCTGGCGTGCAGGCGCGGGGGGCAAAACCTCAGCGCTGACTTCAGGAGGAGCGAGGAGACACTGCAATGGGCGGCCCAGCAAAGCTCGTTTCCATGTTAGGGAAACTCATCAAAGAGCCTGTAGAAAGCAACAGGGCAACCAGCGCTCGGCTGGTCGTTCACGAAGCACTGGTTGAAAATGGTCACAATTTAAAGCCTCATGGGCAAAGCTCAACCAGGATGACAAGGCAGTCGTCTACTCAGGGGAACCCAGCTTAGCCGCTGAGCTAAGAAACCTGGAGACAGAAACATCCACAGCAACCAACCAAGGACACAGATGCTTGTCTAAAAATGTGCTTAATTTCAGTTCAGTTCAGTCGCTCGGTCATGTCCGACTCTGCGACCCCATGAATCGCAGCACGCCAGGCCTCCCTGTCCATCAACAACTCCTGGAGTTCACTCAGACTCACGTCCATCGAGTCCATGATGCCATCCAGCCATCTCATCCTCTATCGTCCCCTTCTCCTGCCCCCAATCCCTCCCAGCCTCAGAGTCTTTTCCAATGAGTCAACTCTTCGCATGAGGTGGCCAAAGTACTGGAGTTTCAGATTCAGCATCATTCCCTCCAAAGAAATCCCAGGGCTGAGCTCCTTCAGAGTGGACTGGTTGGATCTCCTTGCAGTCCAAGGGACTCTCAAGAGTCTTCTCCAACACCACAGTTCAAAAGCATCAATTCTTCATCGCTCAGCCTTCTTCACAGTGGAACTCTCACATCCATACATGACCACAGGAAAAACCATATCCTTGACTAGACGGACCTTAGTCAGCAAAGTAATGTCTCTGCTTTTGAATATGCTATCTAGGTTGGTCATAACTTTTCCTCCAAAGAGAAAGCGTCTTTTAATTTCATGGCTGCAGCCACCATCCACAGTGATTTTGCAGCCCCCAAAATAAAGTCTGACACTGTTTCCACTGTTTCTCCATCTATTTCCCATGAAGTGTTGGGACCAGATGCCATAATCTTCATTTTCTGAATGTTGAGCTTTAGGCCAACTTTTTCACTCTCTTCTTTCACTTTCATCAAGAGGCCCTTTAGTTCCTCTTCACTTTCTGCCATAAGGGTGGTGTCATCTGCATATCTGAGGTGATTGATATTTCTCCCGGCAATCTTGATTCTAGCTTGTGTTTCTTCCAGTCCAGCGTTTTTCATGATGTACTCTGCATAGAAGTTAAATAAGCAGGGTGACAATATACAGCCTTGATGTACTCCTTTTCCTATTTGGAACCAGTCTGTTGTTCCATGTCCAGTTCTAATTGTTGCTTCCTGACCTGCATACAGATTTCTCAAGAGGCAGGTCAGGTGGTCTGGTATTCCCATTTCTTTCAGAATTTTCTACAGTCAACAAAGCAGAAATAGATGTTTTTCTGGAACTGTCTTGCTTTTTCGATGATCCAGAGGATGTTGGCAATTTGATCTCTGGTTTCTCTGCCTTTTCTAAAACCAGCTTGAACATCAGGGCTCAGAGTTCACCAAGCGCTGATGTCTGGGGCAAGGGGCAGATGAAGAGAGGGGCCCGCAGTGAGCATCAGGCTCGAGAGGAAACACTGAGCTGTCGCAGCCGATCTGATAATCCTGAAATGCACCCTGAGATACAGGCCCACTGGCCATCTTCGGGAATACTGAACTGCTTACAAACAAATCGCAATTTTCAACAAGGTCTCTGCCATCAGTGCACCTGGGTTTAAATCCTAGATTCTTCTCAGATTAGCCATGAGACCTTTGGACTTTAAATTAGGGTTGAACAAGAAAATCTTGAGAGGTTCTGTGGACAAGAAAAGGATAAAAGGGTGAGAAATATTTTGCACTGTTTTGGGGCGAAAGTCAAGCATTCGGTAAGACATTGCTGCTGCTGCTGCTGCTGCTGCTAAGTCACTTCAGTCATGTCTGATTCTGTGCGACCCCATAGATGGGCAGCCCACCAGGCTCCCCTGTCCCTGGTATTCTCCAGGCAAGAACACTGGAATGGGTTGCCATTTCCTTCTCCAATGCAGGAAAGTGAAAAATGAAAGTGAAGTCTCTCAGAGTATTGTTATTGTTGCTGTTATACAGGCTAGAATCCTGGAGTGGGTAGCCATTCCCTTCTCCAGGGGATCTTCCCAACCTAGAGATCAAACCCCGGTCTTCCACATTGCAGGCAGATTCTTCACCATCTGAGCATTCCCTGGTGGTCCAGTGGATAAGACTCCACAGTTCCACTGCAAGGGGCACAGGTTTGATCCCTGGTGAGGGGAGTAAGCTCCCACATTTCATGCAGTGCAGCAAAAAAAAAAAAAAATCACTGGGTGGCTGGTGGCTCACTCGGTAAAGAGTTTGCCTGCAATGCAAACTTGATCTCTGGGTCAGGAAAATCCCCTGGGGAAAAAAATGGCAACCCACTTCAGTATTCTTGCCTGGAGAATCCTATGGACAGAGGAGCCTGGTGGGATTCAGTCCATGGGGTTGCAAAGAGTCAGACACGACTGAGCACAACACAGCCTAGCTCAGGGTTATTCTAGGAACCAAGAAAGAGGATAGCATCTCATCTGATGTCCTGTTTTACTGACCCATCAGCTCAAACTTCCTTGCTGCCACGCTTCTCCTGAGACTTCCCAGAGCTGTCTCTCTACCTGGTAAGAAGCAACAGGAGAAGAAAAAAAAAATGCTGCTTTTATTAGACAGTGTAAGCCAGAGACATCAATTTGCTGACAAAGGTCCATCTAGTTGAAGCCATGGTTTTTCCAGCAGTCATGTACGGATGTGAGAGTTGGACTATAAAGAAAGCTGAGCACCAAAGAATTTATGCTTTCCAATTGCAGTGCTGGAGAAGACTCTTGGGAGTTCCTTCGACAGAAAGGAGATCAAATCAGTCAATCCTGAAGGAAATCAACCATGAATCAACCGGAAGGGCTGATGCTGAAGCTGAAGCTCCAACACTTTGGCCACCTGATGGGAAGAGCTGACTCATTGGAAAAGACCCTGATGCTGGGGAAGACTGAAGGCAAGAGGAGAAGGGCACAACAGAGGATGAGATGATGGGATGGCATCACCAACTCAATGGACGTGGGTTTGGGTGGACTCTGGGAGTTGCTGATGGACTGGGAGGCCTGGCAGGCTGCAGTCCATGGGGTCGCAAAGAGGTGGGCAACAGCAAGAAAGTATGTCGCTCAAGTCCCAAACCTGGAGCAAAGGCTGTTGTTTGATTTCTGTTTAAAAATAAAGTCATGGTTCTAAAGAGACAGAAGTAACCTGCCCAAGCTCACAGAGTTAGGAATGAACAAAAGTAACAGAGTAACAGAAAAGCACTTGGGTCTGGTCCTCTCTGCATCTCCGGTCAGACCGGGCTCCTATCTCCTCCAAGAAAGGCCCCAGCCCTGTCTCTCCTGAGCCATCACTGTCGCCCTGATGGATAGACAGACACTCCTCCTCTCTCCCTCCCCACACCCACCCGGGGCTGAGATGGGTTCAGAGCTCCTTCCAGCCCTCGGGATGCGGGGTGGCCTTGCCATAGCAGCCTTTTCTCCTACCACCCCGGGTTCACCTCTCTCGGAGACAGACCCCCTGGCTAGTTCTCACGTGCCAGCCACCTCCACCATCCTCTAAGCCCCTGCACGTGGCTCTCCAACCAGAAAGTCCTTCACGGTTGCCAGCTCAGCTGACCGCTCACAACCACAGTGGGCGCACCGGCCCGGCCCCTGAGAAGCCCCCGGTGAGGGGAGGGGAGTCAGCTGAGCCCAGGGGCTGCACGCAGCCGCGGCCCCGTCACCCTCGCAGCTCTGCTGGGTGTGGTCCTTGCTGCGTTCTGAGCTCTGGGCCCCCATGCCCTCTGCCTGCCCTGGACCCGGCCGTGCCTGGCTGTGGGTCAGCATCTGGGAACATCAGTGCAGATGCTGAAAGGGAATGTTGAGGGGTCCTGGAGCTCGGGGACCCTGCCTCAGTCACTCCTATTCTGTGCATCTCAGCTGGAAGCACAGAGGGTCCAGACGCCGCCGGGAGGACACTGGAGCAGGGAGCAGCTCCCTCACCCGTTCCCACGAGGCCCAGCGCAGACTCCGAGCTCCGAATCGGCTGTCGTTCCCAGGTCAGGACCGAGAGGGTGCGGTGAGCCTGGTCCAGGAGGGAAAGCCCTTACAGGCGCCCTGGGCTGGGCACAGACGGGGCTCTGGTCACCTGGGTGGGCACAGCCTCTCAGCCGGTGCCTTTGTTTTAGTAACAGGCACCTTCCACGGTGGTTACTCCTCAAACGTGTCTGCCGTCTGCGTCGCTTTACGGTTAAAGGGAAATTCCTGTGGATGCAGTTTTGTTCAGCAAATTTATAACTGACTTGCCTCTGCTTGTTTTGCTCTTCCCTCTTAGGAAACCACGTCCCCAGGCAAGAGAAGCTGCAGAGAAGAACTGAGTGGAAGGGGGTGGGGGGCCGGGGGTGCTTCTGCAGAAAAGCGATCACACCCAGAAAGACGGATTAAGGTGAATTTCACTTGCCGGCGGTGGCAACAGTGTCGGCCTCCACCGCTGCACCTGCTTGTATGGTTCAAATTAAAACTCGAAACCCAGCAAATCCCACTTCAGAATGGCTTTCCGTGCTGGAGCCTGTGAATTAAAGGGCTCCCTTGTTTGAGCGGATTATTTCCCCGCCTCTGCCGGCTTCAAAGAAACGCGGGTCTCCCCTCACTCACTCTTCTATTGATCCTCGATCAGGTGACTCTGTTTTGGATTCCTACTGAAACAAAGACAAATAGACACATTTTAAGCACTTTCATGTATGGCTTTGTTTCAGTTCAGAATTCTCACCGTGCTGCCACTTCCTGTTACAAAGATTACCAGGCAGTTGGGGAAAATCGGAGAATTACCATAAATTCTCTTTGCTAAATACCAACACTTTCAGGCAAATTATCTCAATTGTAAAATACTTCAGCATCTCAAGTAATTATACGCAATTAACACCCCACCATTGCTTTCCCTTCCCTTGTTAATTTATAATCGAGTACCTGCACTCAGGAAAACGGAAAGATTAGCCAGCAGTGGAAATCAAAGGCATCTCTCAACGCCGCCAAAATAAAGCCAAACATTTATCCCACTCATTGGGCTCTTCAGATTTCAGGCGAAATTTTTTCATACTCTCCTGCTCTTTAATGAACTATAAAAGAATCTGAAGAGTAATTCCTTGAAGACAGAATGTTCTCAGGCTCTTTGTAAACACACCAGGAGAGTTTCTGCCCTTGCCGGTTCTCCATTCCAGGGCATGACTCAGGTACCTGGGCTGGGATTCGTGAGTTTCCCTCTGGGCCACATTGCACTGCTTTAAAAAAAAAATAACTTTTTGTTTTGTATTGGGGTATAGCGGCTTATAAACAATGCTGTGGCAATTTCAGGTGAACACCAAAGGGGTCAGCCACACATACGCCTGTATCCACTCTCCCCTGAGCTCCCGTGCCCCCCGGGCCTCCACACAACACTGAGCGGAATTCCGAGTCCAGAAGGTCCTTGTCACCTTTCCATTCACACTGCGCGGATTCTGACTGCATCCCGTCCTCCCGGAGGCAGAAGGGAATCTGCATCTAAGCTTCTGATCAGTCAGTCAACCTGCAGCTGCCCCAGCGCCAGGACCCCAGGAACCTGCCTGGGCCTGGCCCACGGAGACCCCTCTTCTCCCTGCCTCCCACCGCCCTCCCCAGCAGTGACCTGGGGTCTGACTCTAGGGGCTTGCCCTGGGACCTGCAAAAGCTCCCCTCGGGCAGAGCTCCTGCCCCCAGACCCAAAGCCTGAGCTCTGTGTAAGTAACAGTAATTTATGGGAGCTGAGGGAGTGGTTCCCTCATGAACATTCATCCGCAACCAACCATACCAACAGGGGCTTTCCACGGACAGAGGAGACTGGCAGGCTACAGGCCGTGGGGTCGCAAGAGCCGGACCCGACCAAGCAACTGACCCAGCACAGGCAGTGCCATGGTAAAGAATCACCCGCAAAGCAGGAGGCGCAGCTCATCCCCGGGCCGGGAAGAAGGCCTGGAGCAGGAAATGGCAACCCACTCCAGTGCTCTTGCCTGGAGAACTCCTCGGGCAGAGGAGCCTGAGGGGCTGTGGTCCATGGGGTCACAGAGTCGGACCCGATTGAGAACACATGCAACCCAGAAAAGAGAGAGAGAGGCTTCTTCAGGGAAATCAGAAGAGCCTGGCCCACACCTGCCAGGATACAGGGACGACCAAAAGTCCAAACTTTCCAGATGGAGGGCCTCATGGGACGAAGACTTCCAACAAGGAAAACCAGAAGCTTCTGGGCAAATCCAACAAGTCGGTCACCCTCACATACCTCTCGGTTCAATTGACCACGTGACCTGACTGGGCTCCTGTGGCTCAGCTATGACCCCTTCCCTGAGGCCATTGAGCTGCCAGTCCTGGCCTGGTCTGCACCCCGGCCGCCTTGATCCAGCCCGTTAGGAGGTCCTGGTGTCCAACCCTGCTCCAGACAAGCCCCCGTGTTGGCAAACAGTCTCACGTCCTCAAGCTAGGCCACCCAGCTTTTATCAATAAACTAATAGGATCTTCCTTATCAGCCGTCTCATCAGCAACCAGTGTCAGAGTCCATCAAAGGGGCAATTCTCCCAGTGGCAGTAGGAGAGAAACTCATCTGGGCTGAGGTTATGTTTCTTGGGAGAAATGTATTAATACTTCCATAAATATCCTTTTCTGCAGTATTTGAACTTCAGGGGGGGCGCGGAGGAGGGGCCTATGGAAAGGCTGTTCTGCGTATCGCAAGCAGGCTTGGGCGCAGGGCACTGCCCACCCCACCTTGAGTCTGCCCTCCCAGGACATGCATCACCGTTCATGTCCCCTGGCCTTGGGGCTGCCTGTCTCCGAGGGGCACCTACCCACCCCCTCCAAGGAACACGTGGGGAGCTCACCGCCCCTCCCAGCCCTGAGGGACTGAGCGATTTCAGGGCACCGAGGGGCATTCAAAGCACCCACGCCTGCTGGGCTGCTGCCCAAGGGGAGGGGGACCAGCTCCGCACCCCATGAAGGCTCTCCCCACACATCCTGTGCTGGAATGTGAGTTCACCAGATTTCTAGAAGCAGGCGGGAAGCGTTTCCTCATCGGAAGCCACATACCATGGCTCGTCTTTGAGATCC
Source organism: Litocranius walleri (assembly GCA_006410535.1). Lineage (NCBI taxonomy): Eukaryota > Metazoa > Chordata > Mammalia > Artiodactyla > Bovidae > Litocranius > Litocranius walleri. The sequence goes on from SJYG01000068.1 coordinate 3,469,706, forward strand.
TTGACGTGCGGGTTTATTAACGTTCTCAAATCAAAATTGTAACGAAAAAATAAAAACTAAAAGCCAAACCGCCCGCCTGACACGAGCCTCAGCCTGACCGCTGCCCACGGCCCGTCTGGAGAAGGACTGCAGAGCTGGAGTGAGCAGCTCACCCCTGCTGATCTGGCAGCGTCCTCCGTCCTCCTCGGGGTCAGGACTCTAAATGGGGCAGCGAATCTCAAAGGGTAAAGTTTTGGTAATGACTGTATTGTAATAATACACGGCAACTTTTCCCATTAAGTTATTTTTACCATGTCTCAAGAACTTCCCCGTAGCTCAAATGGTAAAGAATCTTTCTGCAATGCAGGAGACCAGGGTTTGATCCCTGGGTCGGGAAGATCCCCTGGAGGAGGGCATAGCAACCCACTCCAGTATTATTGCCTGGAGAATCCCAGGGACAGAGGAGCCTGGCGGGCTGCACCCTGTGGGGTTGCAAAGTCGGACACAAATGAGTGACTAACCCAAGGCCTGGAGAGGTCACGCTCACCAAAACTATCATGAGTGAAACTGCGTAGCAGACCCCTTCAGAAATGGGCCGTGTAGCTACATTCAGGTCATGCCAACATGACCTGTGTCTTCAGTGAAGTCGAGGCCTGGACGTTTCTCTGTGGCATCAAGACACAGGATGACCCTGAACCCAAGCGGGAGCCATGCTCTCATCTCTGAGTGATGTCTCTGCCCCAGGTTGCGGACGCTCCCAGGCTCCCACCCTGAAGAAGTGAGGTGTTGGACTGACAAATCAGCTAGAAACTAGAGTTACCAAGAGCTGGCAGGGCCTGGAGAGACCCAGCGCCCGTGTTTGTGACTCCAGGTGCTCCTTCCCAGCCCACCTCCAGGGTGTGGCCTACGGCGTCGCCCCAGAACTCCCTGCCACCCTGAGGATGTCCTGTATCTATGCCCCCGCTGGACTAACCGCTAGTCTCAGGTGGTTGCTGAGCACTTGACTTGTGCCTGGTGAGACTGAGGAACTCCATTCAGAATCGGACTCCATTCAGAATTGCACTTAGATTTAAAGCACACAGGGCAAGCAGCTGCCGTACTGCAGAGCGCGGCTTTCACACTGAGCAGAGATGCAGAAGACACCAGTAACTATATGTTTTAACCTGACACATATTTGCAACATTTCTCTTACTTTTTTCCATTGAAATGCTCAGTGTTGTTGCGTATAGGGAGAGACGGCCCCACCGTGAAGCAGCAAAGCTTGCACATGTCGATATGTGTTTGTCACTGCTCAGTGGCTCAGGCTGAAAGGGTCTGGCTGTTTGCGACCCCGTGGACTGCAGCGCACCGGGCTTTGCTGCCCTTCACCTTCCCCCAGACTTTGCTCATGCTCATCTCCATTGAGTCAGTGATGTCATCCAACCATCTAATCCTCTGTCACCCTCTTCTCCTTCTTAAATATATATTTGGGGAGGGTACAATTTGGAATTATTTAGGAAAAGCCTTTAAAAAGTATATATTCTTTTCCCCAGGGATTTCATTCCTAGAGATCTACCCCAAAGACCTAACTGAAGTCTCAAAGTTTATGGTACATGATTATAAATAATTATTCAGAACTATTTAAAAATCCCAAACGAACTTAGTGCCCAAAATAGAGAAATGATTAAATGGATTAAATTTATCCTGTAGGATAAATTACAATCCAATATCCAGAAAGTAAAATGATATATTACTAAGAATAGTAAATGACATCGGGAAATGTTTATGATATAATTTCAATGGAAACACCTGGATACCAAGCACTACATAAAATGACTCTTATTTATGCTTGTATTTGCATCCCCAAAAATATTGTCTGGGGTCATACCTGAGTGGAAGAATTATTTGCCTTCTACAATTTTCTATATTCTCTTCAATATGTCTAAACTGTTTTTCCTGAAAGAAAAAGACAAAATCAATGGCATGAATTCATTTAGTCTCCCAATGTGTCACTCGAAAGTGGGCATCTGGAATCTTAAATGGCACCCAGGGAGCGGAGGAGATGGCTCTCATCACTTAACGGTTTGGTCAGGCCATTAGGGTCCCGCTTAGGTGCATTCCTGGCGGGGAAATTCGTTGACTGTTGGTTAACGCGGTGATCCCCACCAGACCTACCTCGTTCCCTGGAAACTGTTTCCAAGAGGGAGATGGCAAAGACTCCGGCGCTGTGGAAGACTCAACTTCTTAAAGCAACAATAGCTGTGGAGCAGTCAAATGCAAAAGCCGGCGACAGGCGTCGGTGGGCTCGAGCAGGAGCTGCCTTCCGTGCCTCGCAGCAAGGCCCATGCGGGAGCTCTGGGAGGAGGAGGTAAGCGCTCCCTGGTGGATCCGGGTCCTTCCAGAGCTTCTGGTCTGATTGGGCCTGCAACGTGAGCCGAGCCAGGTGGCTGGGAGAGAAAGCACAGTCTTAATTCCTCGCCCCGGGGAGGGCCCGGCAACACCTCCAGAAATGAACTCTATGCAGACTGGTGATGACTAACTTAGTGAATCACATCGAATTTCAAACTTGATTTTATTTTATTTTTTTTATCAGCTCCTGGATAATTGCAGGGCAGGAGATGCCCAGCTGACATCACGCCCCAGGCATCCGCCTGTCTTGCCACAGCCTCGCTTGCCAAGACAGGTGTCAAGATGACGTGGCTTTACACAGGAGTGGTCCCCCTCTCCCCTGTCAAAACCTGCTGGCTCCCCACTGATGGCAGAAAGCATCTTCTCTCTCTGCTCCATCAGCCGCCACTCCCAGTGGAGAGTAAACATCCTTCCAGTCAATAACCAATGGAAAGGACTTTAAAAGAAGTAGTGACCCTCCGATCTCACCTCGACATTCTTGTTTTGACACAACCAGTATCTGTTATTTTTAGAAACCCACCAGGTCGAAATTATCAGCCAAGTAAAGTCTAAATCACTGACTACGTTCCCCCCTGCCCCCCATCCCCGCTACCTCTACTGAACTTCTTGTGGAGGAAGGTGCCAGTCTTAAAAATGAACAAAGGATGAGTCATCCCATACACTCCATCTGTGGACGAAGTCAGGTTGCTGGTCAGAAACGAACCCCGGGGCTCCTCTGACCCCGCTGACTTCCACTCCGACGCAGGGTCCACGCCCAGCTGGCGAGCTCAGCTCTGCGCATCTGTGTTTGGAAGCAGATTTCACACCAGAGTCAGAACCTGTCCTATTGCAGAGTCTAACCTGAAGAGATGGCTGTTCAGCAAGTCTGTGGTGCCCCCATATTAAAGATTCTGCCAGATGGTAGCTAAGGTGGCATGGTGGTGAAGAATCTGCCTGCCAGTGCAAGAGGCCCCGAGAGACAGGAGTTCCATCCCTGGGTGAGGAAGATCCCCCAGAGAAGGACATGGCAGCCCATGCCAGTCCTCTTGACTGGAGAATCCCATGGACAGAGGTTACAGTCCATAGGGTCCCAAAGAGTCAGACACAACTGAAGTGACTTGCACACACGCACACGTGTACATGCATAGGTGAGTCACCTCACTGTGCGTCTGACTCTGACAAAGACTGTAAATCAATTGTACTCCAGTATGAAACAAACATCCTTAAAAATCAAAAGCAGATCCCTCTGGTTCTATTTCCAGGACAGTTTTACCTCACACAGAGAGGATAATTCCAGATGAAAACGAAGGGGCAGCAGGAGCTAGCTGCAGAGTGTGGACCTGGGTTTTGAACCACTCCATGTGGGCCATGATCTCGGCAGTCCGTCCACATTCTGAATGGTAGCGTTCGGGGGCTGCTGGTATCTTTCACTGTCCCTGACTCTGACTCTTTTAAGTACGTGCATTGGTGTCTTCAGGATAAGTTGTAGGTAATTATTTATTTTTCAAATATATTCATGATTGCCCTCATTTAAATATTAAGCTTCCATATGTATTTTAAATTAATTCATTTACATTACAGACACACACATTTTCTTTTCAAATTGAAATCTCTACTCCACAGAGGCAAGCACACCCATAATATGGTATCCTCCGCGGGCAGAATTAATGGGTCAAGGTGGGAGGGGCTGGAAGAAGACTGTCTTTTTTGGAGAATACGGTACATCCCCGAAGCCCAAACTGGTGCTGAATGCTCTATCATTCTTGGTGCTTGATTCATTTTTAATCTTTGTCCTTATCCCCTTGAAACAGTGATGGGTAAATGAAAAGAAAGGATATTAATTAAAAGCACGCATGAAAGTTGCTTCAGTCATTTCCAACTCTTTGCAGCCCGGAGGACTGTAGCACGCCAGGCTCCTCTGTCCATGGGATTCTCCAGGCAAGAATACTGGAGTGGGTTGCCATGTCCGTCTCCAAGGAATCTTCCCGACCCAGGGATCGAACTCAAGTCTCCTATGCCTCCTGCGTTGGCAGGTGGCTCTTTACCACTAATTAAAAGCAAATCAACACAAGTACTAGCTACTGTGCATGAAGCATTACGCAAGGAGAAGGCTGAAGGGAGGGGGCAAGCTCTCTGCCTAGAGTGATGGAGGAGGGGGTGGCAGACTGTGATATGCCCGTGGGTGGCCCTGGCGTCCCCGCCACCGGATGCAGCGTGTCAGGGACGGTGAGAATCGCAGGCTCCAGGTGCCAACAGCTGCCACTGCTCGTGCCCTTGGGTCACCCAAGGGCACCGTCTCCTGCTTCAGTGCATCCCAGGGTCCCTGGCTTGACGGGACGCTGCAAGCGACTCAGGCGCACTTCCAAATTCCCGGGTGAAAGCAGCTGCAGAAACTCAGAGGGTAATTAGCTGTGGAGAAGTTAGGAAGGTCCGCGCTTGGCAACGGCAGCTGAAGCAGCTTTGAAAGGGCTCCCCTTTCCTCTCGTGTCCTTAATGAGGGGAGCTTTAATTACGCGACATTAAAATCTGGCAGCTTTATCCTCTCGATTTTGATCAGTTGTAATTCAGACAGCTTTGGTGCCAGTTCTCAAAGGATGTCTTTCTAGTTCACCAGCCTGAGTGTTGAAGTCTAGGATGATACTAAGACAAACATGTCAATTTTCAGCTTGGAAAAGAGGACATTCAATGAAGCTCCATAAAATCGTGACGGGCATGAGAAGAGTTAAAGAAAACTTTCCTCTGAGTCCTCAGTCTGATTTGGATGCTCATAAAAATAAGACGAAGTCCTCATGTACCTGGCAGGTGGCAGAAGGAAGCAGACGCTCTGAGGTCTGGGCTCAGGGCGCGGGGGTGCAGGGGTGCAGGGGTGAGGGGCTGTCCCAGTGCTCACCTCACGGGTGGGCCCGGTCCTCCTCTCAGAGACTGTCTGTGCCACCATGCAGAAACCTAGGAGCTGCCAGGAGTCGTCGCCCCTCCCACACCACGCCCCCAGGCCGCGGGGTCCACGTGGCCTGTTCCCTGGGAGTTTGCCCAAGACTCTCTCCACCAAGAGGATGAGAAGCAGGCGCCAAGTCCTGTCACGGGCTAGGCGGCAGCCACCAGCAGATGCGCCTCGGGAACCAGGATGGTGGACATATTCGGGAAAAGGGTCTTGGCAGATTTGAGAACGTCAATTTAATCGACTTACAGACGCCCACAGGAAGCCAGCATTCTGGACTATCTGGTTGGTGCCCGCGTCCAGCAGCAAGTGTCCTCACGAGAAGCAGAAGAGAGACAGAGACACGGAGGAGGAGGCCCCGTGGCGCGGGGCAGAAGCCCAGGAGTGCCCGCAGCCCGCGGCCGAGGGGGCAGAAAGGGCCGGCCCCTGGAGCCTTCGGAGGGAGCATGACCCCGAGACACCGCGACCTCAGGCCTCGCCCCCACCTGTGGGGGACAGAGGTCTGCTGTTCCAGCCCCTCATGTGTGGCGCTGTGTCAGCACTGCAGGGACCCTCTCCGGGTCCAGGGCCCCTGGCACCTGCTCAGCAGCTCTCTGAGGGCTGGACTGTTGAGTCCAGAGTCCCCTGCCGGTCCCCTCAATCCCAGACACCCTGCCTTCCTGGGTCTCGGGTATGGACCGAGCTGAGATGGACCACTGACCATCCCTCCGGGCCGCCCAGACCAGTCCCTTCTCCACGTGACCCCTGCGTGCCGGCCCCAGACAGGCCACGTCCCCCCCGGGGCCCCCGATGACCCTGCCTACGTTGGAGCTGCTGAATCTTCCAGGCCCCAGAAAGCAGTCCGTCTTTCCTGCTAGGTTACCCAGCACTCAGACTGGGGCTCCGTTAACCTCTGTGACACCGAGGCCTCTCTGTCTGCCCCGAAACCTGCTTCGGGAAAGACAGCACGTGCCCTCATCACCTCGTGCCTAACACCGGGCCCGAGGCCCACAGTGGTGAGTCTCGGAGGCCTGAGCTTCCAACAAGGCTGTATAAAGCCCCATTCATCACGTGCTCCTAAGTGTTCATGAAGCCCCTGGTCAGGTTTGGAAGGACCGGCTAAGTGCAAGTCTCCGTTCAGGATTCTAACGTGGGCAGGACATGCTCCACTTGGGTCCTGAGTTACCGAATTCATGGCTGTGGGAGGGTGTCCCTGTGGACCCAGCCAGGAGCCTGCTTACTCTCCGGTTGTCCTTTTCCTGACCCCAGACCCACAGCAAGTGGGAGACGGTACCCAGAAAGCAGTCCGTCTTTCCTGCTTGTGGTTCATCAGTGATGTTCAGTGAAGAGATAAAATAAAAAAATGAGGTGACTACTCCTTCCAAGAGAAGAATTTCAGAATGTTCCATGCACCCCCAAATAAGATTCTGGAGGACAATATGGCAACCACAAAGAAACTCATAAATACATGTTTCATCCTCTTTGAGCCCCTTAGTGTTAAGGTATACATATACCACAAGGTCAAGGTGACCCGGAGCCATAGCTATGTTTTCTCAAGTCAATTGCATTGAGGTCATACTGTTTGACCCTAAAACTGACCCTTTAAGGGTGTGGCTGCAGGTGAGTAAGGCAATTATGAAGGTCATCAATTCTGTCCCGGGGCCTCCCACACGGGAGCTGGCTGCCCCTCAGGTGTGGAAAGGCACACGGCCTGCCCTGAAGACGGAAGCAGAATTCTCCTGGAGCGGCTTTTGTGAATTTATCATCAAAATATACCCCTCAGCTACAGACACCCAAGTCAGTTTGCGAGAGGACAGCAGCCCTGTTCGGCTGAGAATAAACAGGAGGGCGGAAGGAATGATAACAACCCCAGAAACTGAAACAAAGAAATAATGGGCAGAGGCGCAATGCAAATCACTCCATTTGCATTTCAGACAGCGACTCCGGCAAAAGTCTGTGAAGAATGTTAAGGCTTGAATTAGACTTTAAAATACGCGGCCCACGTTTGAAAGGAATAATAATAATGAAGCAGTTTTCCTAAATGAACGGGCTGCTCACTGACCTCCTCTCGAATGTGGCCAGTGATCTGGGCGCTCTGTCCACGCGGGCTCGAAGGGGCGCCTGCCGCGGGTAGACAGTGTGGCCCACAGGGAGGCCGAGGCCAGGGCCCTGGGGGCACCCTGCCGCCCTCTGCCCTCAGGGTTCTGGGTGCTGCCCTGCTCTGGATCCTGCGGGGAGAGTGGCCCAAGGTGGGCCCTGGTCACTGGGCCGCTGTCCCCTGTGCTGGGCCCAGCTCCAGCAGCCAGCCCTTAGCGTCCCTGCGGGCATACCCGCCACCCGCTCGTTCAGGACCAGTCTCTTCTTTATGGTCCTGGGCCCTCTCTCGCAGGGCCCCAAAGCAGAGGTGCGTCTGGGCCGCACCTTCAGCGTGTCAGTGCCCACTCTATACGTGGGATCCTGCGTTCCTGGGGGCCCGCCGGTGGCCTCAAGGGCTGGCCCAGGACCCCAGCGCTGCAGCAGGACCCCGTGGTTCTCAGGGTGGCCCCTGTGCGCCAGTGCTCTCTGCCCATCCCCGCCCTGGAGTGAGGGCTCCCCCAGGTGCGTTCTGTCCTCAGTGTCCTTTGCCCTTTAACCCGGCTCATTCCAGGACAGGCAGCAGTAGGGGACAGCCAGCCACCCGGAGGGTGTGTGGGGGCTCCCAGCTCACCAGGCCCCGGCTTCCCCAAGAGGAGTCACCCCCAGTGCTCAGGGGGTTCCCCCGTCATCACTGTGGAGGAGACCTGGGCACTTCTGCAACAGCAGACCCAGGAGAAGTGCAAACACACCAGCCTGGAGAGACCCGTGCCCGGCCAGAGCTGCCCGCGCCAGACAGTGCCGCAGCCCCTGAGGTGTGGTTGTGCAGTCGCTCAGTCATGTCCGACTCTTACGATCCCACGGGCGGCAGCACGCCAGACTTCCCTGTCCTTCACTGTCTCCTGGAACTTGCTCAAACTCATGCCCATCACGTCAGTGATGCCATCCAACCATCTCATCCTCTGTCATCCCCTTCTCCTCCTGCCTTCAATCTTCCCCAGCATCAAGATCTTTTCCAGTGAGTCAGTTCTTCGCATCAGGTGGCCAAAGGATGGAGCTTCAGCTTCAACATCAGTCTTTCCAATGAATATTCAGGATTGATCTCCTTTACGATGGACTGGTTGGATGTCCTTACAGTTCAAGGGCCTCTCAAGAGTCTTCTCCAGTACCACAGTTCAAAAGCATCAGTTCTTTGGCATTCAGTCTTCTTTATGGTCCAACTCTCATATCCCCACATGACTATTGGAAAAACCCCACAGCCCGATGTGGCTAATATCTGACTAAACACCACTGAAATGCCCCTTAATTGGGAGGTAATTCAATCAACTCTGGGATCCTGAGCAATGGTGTCTGAGCCACAGTGAGGATCTGTGCGTGCTGCCATGGAAACGATAAGGAAGACGTCCAAGATGAACCTGAGTTACAGACGACTGTCAAAGTGGGCCTGCGTCACGTGGACAAAGCCACACAAAGCCACACACAAGCACATGGGTAGATGTGCACATGCCTGTCTGCGAGTGTGCAGAGGGGCAGGAAGGGTAACCCAGGGCTGGAAGAGCAGGTGCCTCTGAGAGGAGCAGACTCAACAGAGGAAGGCAGCAGATGGGATTGTCAAGGGGCATCTTATTTTATACAAAAAACCTTAATGACAAGAATATGTGTATGTTACTCTGCCTGTAACTGAGCAGGACCCTGCAAGGCCCTCCTGGAATGGTTCCCCAGCCATGTTCTCAGCCTGCCTTTTATGTATATAAAAAAAAAAACTTTAGTCAAAGAATAAAATCAAAGATATCACTTTGCTGACAAAGGTCTGTATAGTCAAAGCTATGGTTTTTCCAGTAGTTATATACTGATGTGAGAGTTGAATCATAAAGAATGCTAAGCACCGACGAACAGATGCTTTCAAACTGTGGTGTTGGAGAAGCCTCTTGAGAGTCCCATGGACTGCAAGGAGATCCAACCAGTCAATCCTAAAGGAAATCAGTCCTGAACATTCATTGGCAGGACTGATGCTGAAGCTAAAGCTCCAATACCTTGGCCACTTGATGCAAAGAGCTGACTCACTGAAAAAAGACCCTGACGCTGGGAAAGACTGAAGGTACAAAGAGAAGGGGGTAGCAGAGGATGAGATGGTTGGATGCCATCACCAACTCAATGGACATGAGTTTGTGAGATGGTGAAGGACAGGGAAGTCTGGAGTGCTGTGGTCCACGGAGTCACAAAGAGTCAGACACAACCGAGTGATTGAACAACAACAGCAACGAATAAAGGGTTGATGAACAAGACCGAATTGAAGGTGGACAGCTTAACGAGGCGTCGGGCTGGCTGCCAAGATATGAACTACATCAGGCAGGACAGGACTGTCTGCTAGCATCGCAGAGACAGGAAGAGCAGCAGGAACCCTGCAGGGCACCCAGTGAGGATGAGGCCCCTGCAGCTGGGTATCGGGGTCTGCAACTCGGCTGAGATTTGGATGAGAGACGCAGGGGTGCCTAGACTGAGAGAAGGGGCAGGACAGAGCTCATAAGGGCATCGAGGTGGGCAGAAGAGATTAAGGGCAAAGCGAACAGACAGGAAGCAAGCAGAAATAGAAGAACCTGAGGGCTAGTGACAGCAGGTGTCCGGGCCAGCCATCCACACAGACTTTAGGGTCTATGGATATTGCAGTGAAGTTCACGGGAGCTGAAGGGCCAAACTGTGCATCCAGGACATGTTTTCATGAATGTGTTTTTCATAAAATGTGTGCTTTCCAGCCTAGAGGGGTGGAAAAGGTGGGAGGTGGGAGGGAGGTTCAGGAGGGAGACGACATATGTATACCTATGGCTAATTCAGGTTGCTATATGGCGGAAATCAACCCAGTATTGTAAAGCAATTATTCTTCCATTAAACATAAACAATTTTTTTAAAATGTGTGTTTTCAACCAAATCCCAAATAGAGCTATTTAGAATTCAATTGTGGACCCACCTCCATATCTAATAAATCAGAAGTTTCCTCGGCAAGAGCCACACATTTTAACATGCTTTCCAAGGAATTCTGAAGTTTTGGAATTGCAAGGTAATGTATGGGTTTTCCAGCTGGATGTTAAATACCAAGGAATGAAAGATGAGCTTGGAAAGGAGAAGACAAGTCTGGGCTCAGACTGTGGGTTGGAAAGTGGAAGCAATCGAAGCAATGACTGATAGGTGCAGACAAAAGCCAAAGCTCGCATCACACCAGGAGTCCTCTCTCCTCTAGAGGAGCACTTGACTGCGTTAAGATAGACCTTCCAGGAGATGGAGGAGAGCCACAGCTGCTCAGCTCCTTCCAGCTCCAGTAAAGACAAGCCTGAAGGCTGACACACCGTGTGCTCAAGCGGTGAGTCCCTTCACCCTGCAGTCATGAGCAGAATGAGGAGACTTCAGCAGCAGTAAAATGAAGGTCACTGCTGGTGAAATCACCCCAGCACCACGGAAAGACGGCCCTAGGACAAGCTACAGGCTTGAACTGTGGCGGGATGTGGCTGATTCTGAAAGACTTTCAGGAGACAGAAGTCACAGTACACGGATTCAGGCAGCCATGGGGAAAAGGAGAGTGAGTTATCAGAGGAGGGAACATGTTTGGAGGTGGACAGACTAATGGGTGGGGGGTTGGGAGTGATGAGTAAAGGATGATTCTTCCAGGCAAGAAAGTCAATATCTATTTTAGCTCCAATACCTTGGCCACTTGATGCAAAGAGCTGACTCACTGAAAAAAGACCCTGACGCTGGGAAAGACTGAAGGTACAAAGAGAAGGGGGTAGCAGAGGATGAGATGGTTGGATGCCATCACCAACTCAATGGACATGAGTTTGTGAGATGGTGAAGGACAGGGAAGTCTGGAGTGCTGTGGTCCACGGAGTCACAAAGAGTCAGACACAACCGAGTGATTGAACAACAACAGCAACGAATAAAGGGTTGATGAACAAGACCGAATTGAAGGTGGACAGCTTAACGAGGCGTCGGGCTGGCTGCCAAGATATGAACTACATCAGGCAGGACAGGACTGTCTGCTAGCATCGCAGAGACAGGAAGAGCAGCAGGAACCCTGCAGGGCACCCAGTGAGGATGAGGCCCCTGCAGCTGGGTATCGGGGTCTGCAACTCGGCTGAGATTTGGATGAGAGACGCAGGGGTGCCTAGACTGAGAGAAGGGGCAGGACAGAGCTCATAAGGGCATCGAGGTGGGCAGAAGAGATTAAGGGCAAAGCGAACAGACAGGAAGCAAGCAGAAATAGAAGAACCTGAGGGCTAGTGACAGCAGGTGTCCGGGCCAGCCATCCACACAGACTTTAGGGTCTATGGATATTGCAGTGAAGTTCACGGGAGCTGAAGGGCCAAACTGTGCATCCAGGACATGTTTTCATGAATGTGTTTTTCATAAAATGTGTGCTTTCCAGCCTAGAGGGGTGGAAAAGGTGGGAGGTGGGAGGGAGGTTCAGGAGGGAGACGACATATGTATACCTATGGCTAATTCAGGTTGCTATATGGCGGAAATCAACCCAGTATTGTAAAGCAATTATTCTTCCATTAAACATAAACAATTTTTTTAAAATGTGTGTTTTCAACCAAATCCCAAATAGAGCTATTTAGAATTCAATTGTGGACCCACCTCCATATCTAATAAATCAGAAGTTTCCTCGGCAAGAGCCACACATTTTAACATGCTTTCCAAGGAATTCTGAAGTTTTGGAATTGCAAGGTAATGTATGGGTTTTCCAGCTGGATGTTAAATACCAAGGAATGAAAGATGAGCTTGGAAAGGAGAAGACAAGTCTGGGCTCAGACTGTGGGTTGGAAAGTGGAAGCAATCGAAGCAATGACTGATAGGTGCAGACAAAAGCCAAAGCTCGCATCACACCAGGAGTCCTCTCTCCTCTAGAGGAGCACTTGACTGCGTTAAGATAGACCTTCCAGGAGATGGAGGAGAGCCACAGCTGCTCAGCTCCTTCCAGCTCCAGTAAAGACAAGCCTGAAGGCTGACACACCGTGTGCTCAAGCGGTGAGTCCCTTCACCCTGCAGTCATGAGCAGAATGAGGAGACTTCAGCAGCAGTAAAATGAAGGTCACTGCTGGTGAAATCACCCCAGCACCACGGAAAGACGGCCCTAGGACAAGCTACAGGCTTGAACTGTGGCGGGATGTGGCTGATTCTGAAAGACTTTCAGGAGACAGAAGTCACAGTACACGGATTCAGGCAGCCATGGGGAAAAGGAGAGTGAGTTATCAGAGGAGGGAACATGTTTGGAGGTGGACAGACTAATGGGTGGGGGGTTGGGAGTGATGAGTAAAGGATGATTCTTCCAGGCAAGAAAGTCAATATCTATTTTAATAAAGTTCTGGGAAGCTCACAGGTTTGTATTTCAGGTGGGCGGGAGTAAGGCTTAGAGAGGTGATTTCTCCTCGGATGGCTTGGCTTGATGATAAAATTAAATAGGGAATTCAAGGGGCAGGGAAGAATTTGCAGAAAGTCAGCAATCATCAAATTCTTGAAGTAAATCCACTGTGGTCTCACAGTACTCCAACATGGCGCAGAATGAGTCTTGAGAAGCGGAAACTTTCATCCTTATGTGAGGATACGAATCTCCATGCTTGGACAGGGAGACTTAACACACACACACACTGTTCTACAAAATCACATCTCTTCTGATAAGAGGAAATCTTCCTGTGGAGATGAGGGTTCACGCCAGGGTTCCAGTGGAGCTTCTTTTATTTAACTTCTTACATAACCTGGTTACACTGTGATATAATGAAGTTAGGCACGAGCAGCCTGGAAATTGGCAACAGACTTGATGAGCTTGTAAACTACCCAACTGTTAACAAAACTGCAACGATAGCTTTTCTGCTCGCTTCCTCTATCCAGATAAAACCAAGTTAACTCCTGGAAGCCTGGAGGGGTTTATCCCCCAGTTAAGACATCAAGTGGCACTGATCAAATGGACTAATTGACACTGAGTTTGTTCCACGCAGATGCTAATCAACAATACATTTTGCATGTAGTATTTGTGTATTTTGGAGTCAGGAAGGAGACCATCTAGATAGCATCGCTCTTTCCCTGTGATACGGAGGGACTCCACCTCGTGTCAATCAGCAGTTTTGTGACGCAACACACACATTGGAAGGATAGTTATCCCATGTATGACCCCTCTATTTATCTGCCCTAGTGATGAAACTGTTAACTCAGTCTTCGGGTAATGGCCTGAAAGTTTTCATGCCAAGGGAAGGCTTGCAAGTCAATTGTTTCCATCTGTCAGTGAGGAAATATCAATAATATCATTAATAATGATAATAATGGTAATTGCCTTTATAGGACAGCATTATTTTCCCCTTACATTTGTGTCACTCCAGATTTCTGTTTTCACTTAACATTTCGTACATCATGAGAAATCAACCAAATTCTTCGATACCTTGTCATACAAGGTCTGATTGCACATTCTGGATATGCAGAGAAAACCCAGTGAGTCCAGACAGAGCGAGGGGCTGAGCAAACGCGCCAGGCTTCACAGCCAATCGGGGATTCATGCATCTTCAGATCCCTTGAAGATAAGAGAATCCAAAACCTGAGGATCACGCACCTCAGCGATTCCTGATGTTTGCATTAAGGCAAAAAACCTCTTTGTTCAGACTAAATCTTCTCTGGAAATCTAAGATGTAAGATGAAGGAGCGGAGCTGTTCTGCCTGGAGTCCAGTCATCCCCCGTCACTGTACCGAGTGGACTCCCCATGGAGCGGGGCGGTGGGAGGCGGGCCGTCTCCTTATCTGCCCACAGGAGCCCTCAGGCGCTTTGCTCCCAGGGTAGGTACCAGTATGGCAGCCACGTTGGCTGAGAGGTTCTCAGCTCTATACCTCTGTCCTACACAGGTTCTTGGTTCTTCCCTGATACATTTAAGGGTCTCCTTCCCTGCAGACCTGCCATACCTCCTCAGGGCCCAGGTGTTGTTCAGTCCCTAAGACGTGCCCAACTCTTTGTGACCCCATGGACTGTAGCATGCCAGGCCTCCCTGTCCATCATCACATCCACAGCTTACTCAAACTCATCTTCATCGCACTGGTGATGCCATCCGACCATCGCATACACCTTCAGTCTTTCCAGCATCAGGGTCTTTTCCAATGAGTCAGTTCTTCACATCAAGTTGCCAAACAATTGGAGCCTTAGCTTCAGTATCAGTCCTTCCAATGAATATTCATGGTTGATTTCCTTTAGGATTGACTGGTTTGATCTCTTTGCTGCAGAAGGGACTCTCAAAAGTCTTCTCCAACACCACAATTCAGAGCATCAGTTCCTGGGTGCTCAGCTTTCTTTATGGTCCAGCTCTCACATTCATACATGACCACTGGGAAAACGTAGCTTCGGCTGTCTATACCTTTTTTGGCAAAGTGATGTCTTTGTTTTTTAACACACTGCCTAGGTTTGTCATAGCTTTTCATGGCCCAGAACACGGGTCCAGACTCATCATGGAAACTCACTCTGGTGCAGCGCCACTTCCCAGCGTGCCCCTGACGGTGCCAGCTGCAGCCTGGCCGTGTGCTCACAGCTTCTGAGACCCACTGTGTGCCCTCGGGAACACCCTCTGCTCACATGCTTCACCCACCTCAAACCAGGTCACCTTTCAGACTGGTTCCAGTGGTAGGCCGCTGCATCCTTTCCTCACTGACAGAGTCAATAACCTCTTCCTTTGATTCCTATGTCTGGGCCCCTGGCATGAGGCCAGGCCTACTGACCTAGTTGTTTGGATAGAGGAAAGTTAACGTGACAAATTCTCAGTTAGATATTGGTATGAGTTGAATTGGGGCTTCCCTGGTGGCTCAGCCATAAAGAATCCTCCACCCACAAAGCAGGAAATGTGGGTTCCATCCCTGGATGGGGAAGCTCCCATGGGGAAGGCAATGTTACCACCTTCCAGCATTCTCGCCTGGACAATCTCATGGACTGAGGAGCCCGGTGGGCTGTGGTCCATGGGGTCGCAAAAGAGGCAGACACGGCGTAGCGACTGAAGAGCAGCAGCAGGCGGCTGAACCGCTCTCCTCCCACTCAACGCCCAGATTCCCGCGCTGAGTTCCTGACCCTCATCACCGCGGAATGAGGCCCGACTTGGAAACAGAGTCCTCGCAGCTGTAATGAGCTGAAATGAGGTCACACTTGAGTGTGTATGAACCCTAATCCAGAATGACTGGTGTCCTTGTGAGAAGGGGGGATTTGGACCCAGAAATGCACACGGAATGAAAACCACGTGAAGATGAAGGCAGAAAGAAGGGTGACGCTTCTCAAGCCAATGGACCCTAGAGATGACCCGGGACCCCCCGAGGGTAGGAGAGGGGCCTGGGGCAGTTCTCCCTTACCAGCTCAGTGGGAGCCAGGCCCGCCACGCCTCAACCTTGGCCTTCAGTCTCCAGACTGGGAGAGAACCCGTTTCTGTTGTGTAAGCCTCCCAGTCTGGACCATTTGTTACAGCCGCACTAGCAAACACAGTACAAAGACTTTTCCAGCTAGTTAACAGAAAAGGTGAAAACAGGAGGGCTCCTCAGAGGCAGATGTAGGAAATAGGAAACAGAAGAAAGTAGAGATAGACAAGTTCAAAGAGC
Organism: Litocranius walleri; assembly: GCA_006410535.1. Classification (NCBI taxonomy): domain Eukaryota; kingdom Metazoa; phylum Chordata; class Mammalia; order Artiodactyla; family Bovidae; genus Litocranius; species Litocranius walleri. The sequence continues at coordinate 3,485,640 of SJYG01000068.1, forward strand.
ACCCCCACCAGCGGGACCCAGGGCCTCTGGATCGGAGACGCTGGTCACCAGCTCTGGCTCTCAGGGAGACACGACCATCTGGTTCTGTGACACCAGAAACCCGAACACTGGACTCAGCTGATGCTGCAGGAAGGCACCCCTGCCCCTGGGGTGAAAAAAGAGCCCGGGAGGGTGTTGAGAGGCACAGGAAGTGATCCGGGGCAGGCTCCTTCCATCCTACAGGATCCACCACCACCCCACCCCGACCCCCTGCCACACACACACCACCACCACACCGCCAAGCGTCCTCTGTTGGCAGAGTCTACGGGAAAGATATGAGTGATGCAGACACGGGGCTTGCAGAGCTCAGCATCACAGAGCCAAACGTAAAAGGGGATTCGGAGCTGAGATCCTGATGTTAAAGAACTGGGAGATCCCTCTTGGCACTTCTTCCTGCCTTGCAGAGGAAGGAGGTGTTTCACCAAACTGTCAGCCTCCCCTTAGACACTTTGGTGATCAGGACAGCTGTCTCGTTTATCTCAGCATCCCTGGCAGCACATGACGCTGTCCGCTTCTTAAAGTGGCTCCTCCACAAGTGCCTGTTAGGAGAATAAATGAAAAAAAAAGGGGTAGAAACGAAAGACGACGGAGGGAGGAAGGAGCCAGGAGCACCCCAAGTTGCCTGCTGGTGGTCTTGAGACAGGATCGGTGGACCCAGGTGCAGGGGCTCCCTCAGGGTTTGGGAGGAGAGGGTGGGAAGGAGGTTGCATCCGGAGATCAGAGAGTCCGTCTGTCCTGTCACACTGTCGAACTGCGTGCTAAGGTTCTAATCCTGGATTTATTACACACTGGCTAAGTGACCTTAGACACACCACTTAGCTCAACTCTAGAGATAATGTCACATGGTGCGCAGCCTGTAAAATGATCGCCAGAGCTCTCCCAACACCCCACTGCCTTGCTGATGATGCATCTGCTGGCAGAGAGGTGCGGCTGCTAATAAAAGATGGAATGGGGCTCAAATTTTCCATTTTTTTGGCAATTCCTTCCCGACCACAGACTTATGTCTACGCCCTAACCCTCAACCTTAGGGCCCCAGCAGATTCGAGTCAGAGGCTTACCTACTGTGCATTCTTTGCCTCTTTAGTGAAATCTGGGAAACAGGGCTTAACTGATACCTTTGAAATTTTCCCGAGATAAGTGACCAGGAGGCTGGGGGGCTGCATCTATGGCGCGGAGCCTCCTAGAGCCACTGGACGGCCTCGGAGGGATGGAGACAAGGCAGATATCACTACAGGCTTAGGATAAAATTTACTTTCTCAAACATGCTTGCTTCAAAACTAAGGCTCTTCTCGTCTAGAGAGTTTAACCCTGTTACATGAAAGTCCTCTTATAGTTGAGATGGACAGAGTGGCCAACTTTAACCTCTGATAATAACTAACACTGAGAAGGGTTCATATAGGGAATATAATACCCTACTGAACATTACACATTTTTGTTTTGGTTTTAATGAAGATGTTCTTGTTCTCTACAAAACTGAGGAGGTAGCAACTCTGGAGTTTCTTCCAGGATTTTTCTGCCTCCAAAGTAAAGGATGTATTGCTGTGTCAGAAGTGAGCAGGGCTTCAACTAATGAACCTTGATGCTGTTTGGAGTGGGAGGGGGCTGGGTGGCCATGGGTGGTGTTCTGAGTTGAATTGCGTTCCTTCAAAAGGCCTAACCCCATAACACCTCGCCAGGTGATAGTATTTGCAGATGGGCCTTTAAATTAAGATGTGATTCTTTTAAAATGATGGAGGAGGAAATGGCAACCCATTCCAGTATTCTTGCCTGGAGAATCTCATGGACAGTGGAGCCTGGAAGGCTACAGTCCACGGGGTCACAAAAATGAGCGACTATCATTCACTCATCTTTTAAAATGAGCTCTTTAGGGTGGGTCGTCATCCAATCTGACCAGTAATCCTAAAAAAGAGAAACCTTGCAGAGAGCCAGCAGGACCAGAAAGGAAGCCATCCTGCTGACACCTTGACCTTGGACTTCTGGCCCCTAAAACTGTGAGAAGATACACTTCCCTTGTTGAACCCACAGGCTGCAGGCTCTTGTTGTGAAGGCAGGGTTCAAGAAGGCCTCTTCCAAACTAGCTTCTGCCATCAGCTGCATCCGAGGGGCAGTGGTCGCTGGCCGAGAGGGTGTTAATCCTCCCTTTCTTCAAAGAGAGGCTGGGGAGGACCAGCCCTCCCCCACAGCGCTCCATCCAGAGAGTGGGTCTTTCCGGCAAGCTTTGTGTCCATGCACAAACAGTCCCTTAGTAAAACACAGCAATATTCCCCGTGCAAGAGGTTGAGCTGACCCACCTCTGACCATTGATGGCCATCCCAGGTTGAATCAGGGGCTAGGATTAGCCTGCCAGTCACTCAGTTTATTGCCAAGAGGGTGGACCACAGGCCACCTGCTTTTGCTTTGAAGGGCAAAGGGTGCCTGCAGCCGGCGACCTGGATGGTCTGTCCGGCACCTGGGAGCCTTCCTCAGCTGGAGAGCATTAATGGGCCTCTAACAGGAGGGGCTCGGGCAGGGCAGGCCTGCAGCAGTCAGAGAAGGGGACCTTCCTGACCTGAGGCTCTGCCCACAGTGGCCTCCTCCTCGGTCACGGGGGAGCTGTGCTCCCTGGGCCAAAGGATCCTCTGCAGGAGTGTCTGGGAGAAGAAAGCCTCCCCTCACGAGCTTCTTCCTTCGCTCAGCACCTCATTCCCACCTTGCATCCATACTCACTCAGCACCTCGGGCGGCCTGGGGCCTCTCTGTGCGGTTTTTCTTGCCAGGGGTGAAGAGGAGGGGGCAGTGGCAGACAGGCAGATGACGCCCTGAACTCCGGAGAATCCCTGGGCACCCTTACAGTGCAAGGGATGTCTGTACAAGAGCAGGCAAAGGTCCCCCTGCTCTGGGGCTTTTAAGGCTCCCCCTTCAGACCATTCAGGCTTCTCTGGTGGATCAATGGTAAAGAATCCACTGCAGTGAAGGAGACCGGGAGATGCGGGTTCCATCCCTGGGCTGGGAAGATCACCCTGGAGGAGGAAATGGCGGCCCAGTCCAGTACTCTCGCCCGGGAGATCCTTCAAGCATACATACCCCCGGCTTTGCTCTTCTATGAGAATGGTCCTAGAAGACGCTGGAGGTCTTTGCCTATCTTCAGAGCTTTCCAGAAACGGTCTCCTGAACTCCCAAAGAGTCCTCTGTGGGGTACTTTTGTTGAATGCCTCTTAAATGAATAGATTTTTAACTATCAGCCAGTGACTTCTGGTCCACACATTATGCATGGAAGATGAAAATTTCTACCCAGACTGTTGTATGGACCTGTATTTATCAACTGGTATTTTACAAAGGTATTTCTAGTAGGTAGTTTTATCTTTAATAATATAAGTGATTGAGGGCTGAGAGGGGCCCCTGGGAGATGGAATACTCTTTGGTCTAAATTTCAAACATTTTGGAAAGATTCCAACATAAATATGCCATTTAGTATTTTCCTTCTTCCATTGCTCACAAACCATTTCTTTGAGGGTTTTACTAGCAAATCGTCTTTGGATTTGCTCAGATCTGAGGAATGTATTATCATCCCTAAGCTATTATCTCACGTCTTTTCTGGTTGTTATTGTCAGTTGTTATTTGGAAGAATATATGAAATAAATTTATAACTAAGTTTAAAATATGTATTCATGTAGATCTATTTCTTAGGAAGAAAGATGCTACTGTAACCATAACTTAACATGATTAAGTTTATAATTTATTAATAACCACTATCAGTTGCTAAAGCATCAGTTTCAAAATGCACAGCTGTGATAAAAATAAGAGACTCTTAAAAAGTTAATAATTCTTATCAGTTTTTATTTTTTCTCATAAGCCTATTCTTACGTAGTTGAACACTATATTATTAATACTTAGTATTTATGTGATAATAGTGCCCAGATCTACAATTAAATATTTGGTTAATGACCCATGAATGAAAATAACAGTGGACCAACCAGGTGGATTTCATATATGTTCAGCTGGAGACACATCCCCTTCAGAGCCCATCGGAAAGGGTGGCACACTTTGGAGTCATTTGCTCTTGCAAAATGAGAGGGGATGAAATCCTCCCATTATTTAGGAATTAGGGGTTAAAATCACAGACCGGGGCATTGTAGCTTCCCTTCCTCTAATGTTCGATGACCTCAGAAAGTCTTCCTGTCACTAGTATGGAGGTTCAGGCACCCAAGAAGCTGGCTGGAGCTTTCCTAAAGGAGATGTGCCGCTTCATTGCAAATATGGATCATAAAATGAGTCACAACAGGCAGCTGTCATCTGGCACACACACAAAAAACTATTGAAAAATAAAATGCATTTAAAAATAGATGGGTATGAGGAAAGGAGTTGGAGGATATTAATTTCCAAGGGGCCCTGCCTGCATAACAGAACTAAGCCTCTGTTTGGCTAATAGGAGCTTCCGCCCTCCCCTCAGCCTCCCCGAGATGATCTCAGTGTGTGCGTAGAGTGCTACAGTAACCATTACACACTGAAAGAGTTAAAACACAACCCTTACTCATGGCTGCTTTATACTGTAATGTCCTTATAACACAAGTTCTTATCAGAGGTCTGCACCACACTCAGCAAACAAGACGTTCTACCTTTTAAACAAATAATTCATTAGGTAATTAAATTCAAGTGAGATTACTCTAATTAAATACACACTGCTGTTGAATCATAATTTCTATGTGGTCTAGTTAAAGATGAACAATCTCTTATTCCTGATCCAAAAAAAAAAAAATCTTTAAAAGAATTCCCTGGTGGCTGGGTAGAATAATTCACACTCATTGCACAGAGGTCATTTCAAGAAGAGAAACGAGCAGGACCTGAGAGTTGGGGGTGGGGGTCTGGAGATTCCCAAAGTCCTGGCTGTTGGCCGTGGGTTCTATGAAAGGGTTGTGGAACCCCGCAGGAAGTGGCAATGACCTTTCTCCAGCGCTGGGTCCGTGCACGCGCGCCCACAGCCACCCACGCATCCGGGTCTGACTCAGGGTGCCCGGCGCCCACCAGGCCCCACGGCGCGCAGGAGGCCGGCGCTGGCCCAGGGAGCCCAGGATTCCAGCAAAATGAAAAGTCACTTTGTCCCCCACGCGGAGCTGCACCCGACTCTCCCTCTAATAGCATTAGGAGCTGCCGCCACTGAGGCGCTCCGAGGGCGCAGGAGTCCCAGATGGCTTTGATCTGCGCCTCTTGGCTGCCGAGAGCTGACAGTCCGCCCGGCTTTCATTTGTCAGACACGCGCTTCCCCGTGTTCCCGAGCAGGCAGCTACACCTGTACTTGAGAATTTACATCGCCGTGCTCCGGGATGGCATTGATTTGGGACGGGTGAGCTACAAACACAAACTAATTAAAACCTGCATAATGGCGCCCTACAGGAACACGGGAGAAAAACAAATAAATACAAGCGCAGCTGGCGCGGCGATCACACCTCTGCCCCCGAGCAACCGTCTGGTGGCATCAAATTATAAAGCCTGCAAACCCTCACACCGTTGCGGTGGATGGGGTTGGAGGCATAATGGAAATGATCTGGTTAATTAAGGGGAGGTTTATAAAATATTGACATGTGCGCACACGCATGTAATTCGCTTCCTCCGACACTCCAGGCCGAGCCCCTGTGGTCCGTGTCTCCACTGGGGGAAACGGAGGCCGGCTCAGGAGGCTCGCGGCGCTCGGGGCTCACGGCCCCCTCCATCCAGACACGCGCTCTACGTTCGTGCGGGGCTTGGCCCCGAGGATCTGGCCGTCCACTGCCCTTGCTGCAAGGCGATTTTTCTCCCTGGGTTTTTCTGAAATCTACTCCACCGGCCCCACTGGGCTTGTTGTGCTGACGCAGGTGCGCAAGTCTCGCTGCGGGGTCTTCGCAGTCCCCTGAGCTCAGGACATTTGCTGGGTGCTACTCTAGGCCGGGAGGCACCAGGGCTAACCTTCAGTCGGGCTCCGCGTGGGTCTGGGCCTGGAGTCGCCGGAGGGCGCAGGCCTGGCCCAAAGGGATCCAGGCCGAGGGGACATCCTGCGGAATCACCGTGGCCCGACCAACCCGGCTGGCTCCGGGCTGGAGCCCTTGGGCTCCAGGGTGAGAGCTGGATGCTCCCGAGAGGGTCTCGGCTGCCCTGGGACTGTTTGACACTCGCCTCGCTATCGCGAAGCGGAGGTGGCTTTCCGGCTGGATCCTGCTGGAGAAAGGTCTTAAGTGTTGACCAGGGTTTCAATCCATCAGGGTGCAAGGTTTGGGGTGGGGCATTGGCAGCGGGGGCAGGGTGCCGCCAGGGTTAGGCCGCCTGGCCGGCCTCCGATCCGAGCTGTGGCCCCGAGAGGCAGCCCCGGTATCTGCAAATCAAATACGGGCCGTTTGGAAAGGCAGGAGACGAGGCCGAGGCGCCGCCCGCTGTGCCCGAGTAGGTCTAAGTAGCCCCGGCCTTGGCGATAAAGGCAGGTCCGTGAGGGATCGGGGACCGAACAGGTCCCGGGAGCTTCCTCCTCTTCCTCAGAGACCTGGGTCCGCAAGGCTGGAGGTTTATTTCCGAGGGAATAAAATTGTAAATGAAGGTGCTATTTGGTAGACTTAATCTCATTCTTATGTAAACAGAGGGTGCGGTGGGCAGGGGTAGGGAAGGGAACCAGAGGAACTTTTATGGGGGTCTGGGGAAAGAAAAAGCACAGGATATGCTTCAGGTGGGTGATAGCAATTCCCTCCAGTTAGAAAACCGGCTCCTTCCCGCCACTCACCTTATAACACAAGTTCTTATCAGAGGTCTGCACCACACTCAGCAAACAAGACGTTCTACCTTTTAAACAAATAATTCATTAGGTAATTAAATTCAAGTGAGATTACTCTAATTAAATACACACTGCTGTTGAATCATAATTTCTATGTGGTCTAGTTAAAGATGAACAATCTCTTATTCCTGATCCAAAAAAAAAAAAATCTTTAAAAGAATTCCCTGGTGGCTGGGTAGAATAATTCACACTCATTGCACAGAGGTCATTTCAAGAAGAGAAACGAGCAGGACCTGAGAGTTGGGGGTGGGGGTCTGGAGATTCCCAAAGTCCTGGCTGTTGGCCGTGGGTTCTATGAAAGGGTTGTGGAACCCCGCAGGAAGTGGCAATGACCTTTCTCCAGCGCTGGGTCCGTGCACGCGCGCCCACAGCCACCCACGCATCCGGGTCTGACTCAGGGTGCCCGGCGCCCACCAGGCCCCACGGCGCGCAGGAGGCCGGCGCTGGCCCAGGGAGCCCAGGATTCCAGCAAAATGAAAAGTCACTTTGTCCCCCACGCGGAGCTGCACCCGACTCTCCCTCTAATAGCATTAGGAGCTGCCGCCACTGAGGCGCTCCGAGGGCGCAGGAGTCCCAGATGGCTTTGATCTGCGCCTCTTGGCTGCCGAGAGCTGACAGTCCGCCCGGCTTTCATTTGTCAGACACGCGCTTCCCCGTGTTCCCGAGCAGGCAGCTACACCTGTACTTGAGAATTTACATCGCCGTGCTCCGGGATGGCATTGATTTGGGACGGGTGAGCTACAAACACAAACTAATTAAAACCTGCATAATGGCGCCCTACAGGAACACGGGAGAAAAACAAATAAATACAAGCGCAGCTGGCGCGGCGATCACACCTCTGCCCCCGAGCAACCGTCTGGTGGCATCAAATTATAAAGCCTGCAAACCCTCACACCGTTGCGGTGGATGGGGTTGGAGGCATAATGGAAATGATCTGGTTAATTAAGGGGAGGTTTATAAAATATTGACATGTGCGCACACGCATGTAATTCGCTTCCTCCGACACTCCAGGCCGAGCCCCTGTGGTCCGTGTCTCCACTGGGGGAAACGGAGGCCGGCTCAGGAGGCTCGCGGCGCTCGGGGCTCACGGCCCCCTCCATCCAGACACGCGCTCTACGTTCGTGCGGGGCTTGGCCCCGAGGATCTGGCCGTCCACTGCCCTTGCTGCAAGGCGATTTTTCTCCCTGGGTTTTTCTGAAATCTACTCCACCGGCCCCACTGGGCTTGTTGTGCTGACGCAGGTGCGCAAGTCTCGCTGCGGGGTCTTCGCAGTCCCCTGAGCTCAGGACATTTGCTGGGTGCTACTCTAGGCCGGGAGGCACCAGGGCTAACCTTCAGTCGGGCTCCGCGTGGGTCTGGGCCTGGAGTCGCCGGAGGGCGCAGGCCTGGCCCAAAGGGATCCAGGCCGAGGGGACATCCTGCGGAATCACCGTGGCCCGACCAACCCGGCTGGCTCCGGGCTGGAGCCCTTGGGCTCCAGGGTGAGAGCTGGATGCTCCCGAGAGGGTCTCGGCTGCCCTGGGACTGTTTGACACTCGCCTCGCTATCGCGAAGCGGAGGTGGCTTTCCGGCTGGATCCTGCTGGAGAAAGGTCTTAAGTGTTGACCAGGGTTTCAATCCATCAGGGTGCAAGGTTTGGGGTGGGGCATTGGCAGCGGGGGCAGGGTGCCGCCAGGGTTAGGCCGCCTGGCCGGCCTCCGATCCGAGCTGTGGCCCCGAGAGGCAGCCCCGGTATCTGCAAATCAAATACGGGCCGTTTGGAAAGGCAGGAGACGAGGCCGAGGCGCCGCCCGCTGTGCCCGAGTAGGTCTAAGTAGCCCCGGCCTTGGCGATAAAGGCAGGTCCGTGAGGGATCGGGGACCGAACAGGTCCCGGGAGCTTCCTCCTCTTCCTCAGAGACCTGGGTCCGCAAGGCTGGAGGTTTATTTCCGAGGGAATAAAATTGTAAATGAAGGTGCTATTTGGTAGACTTAATCTCATTCTTATGTAAACAGAGGGTGCGGTGGGCAGGGGTAGGGAAGGGAACCAGAGGAACTTTTATGGGGGTCTGGGGAAAGAAAAAGCACAGGATATGCTTCAGGTGGGTGATAGCAATTCCCTCCAGTTAGAAAACCGGCTCCTTCCCGCCACTCACACCGCCCGCCCCCCCCCCCCCCATAATGAAACAGAGCAAATGAACTTTCCGCCTAGTTGGTTCAAACGCCCTTCGTTCACCCATCACCCCAGGCCCGCCCCCTCCCAGTAAGCGGCCTGGGAACCTTTCACCCCGCCCACCAGAGTCATCTCCCTCCGGAGTCGCGACCGCATACACGGGCCCTGCACACGTGTGGGTGCCTCCCCACCCGAGGCTCACGTCCTAGCCAGGAGGGGAGCCAAGAGTCCGAGCTTTCCAGCCAAAGGCAGCTCTGCAGGGTGATGAAAGCCAATCGCCTCGGATCCCTAAGAGGGTGGGGGTCCTTACTGAGCACAGGGCTCTGGGACCCAGCCTGCCAGAGCTCAGATTCGACCTCGCAGCGACCCCTAGGTCCGGCTTTGCACGGCTCCCAGGCCCTGTCTCCGGCTCAGGGCAGACCAGGTGGCGACCAGCTTGGGGAAGGCCCCGTCCCTGCGGGTCCCGCCGGACCAGGCATCCAGCCTCCCTGAGCTATCCCAGGGGAGGCGGCGACGGTGGCTGAGGTTCTGCGAAGCGGGGCTCTCCTAACTCGGGCCCAGAGCAGCCGGGCTGGGAGCTGTGGTTTCCGAGGGCGGGTCAGCTGGAGCCCCATTGCCCACACCCTCCAGCCCCAGCCTCTGGTGCAGGGCCTGGGAAGTCCTGTGGACAGCCTGGATGTTGGACGAGCTGAGCTGCTGAGCTGGGCTGGCCTCTTGGGGAAAGTTCTGGATCCATTAGCACTTAGGCAAGTCAGCCCCAAGGAGGTTTTGGGCAGAGGGCCACTCTCCTGGCTCAGGCACCCTGAGCCTTCCTGGGCTCTACCTTAAAACTAAGTAGAGGGCCAGTGGCAAGACACTGAGCCAGGAAGTTCTAAATCTTTCTCTGCTCCCCTCTTGATGATTGGACACATTTCTTAATTTTTTTTAAATTTACTTTTTGTATACATTGCTTCCAAGGTTTTCATGTGCCAGTTTTGGAGCTCCCTTGTACCTCCTATACCAAGGAGAAAGAAGGGAAGGGGTGGTTGCCAGACTTGTCAGACTCCATTAGGATCCTGTGCCTGGCCCTCAGGGAGGCCTCCGGGGACTCTCAGGCACCTTGCCAGGCTTTCTTAGTACCAGTTCCCCCAGAACCGCCTTATCCCCAGGAACCATTCCTGGTGGGCCCTTCCCACTCACCTCCCAGGTGCGTTCAGGATCCTGAATCACTCCAGGACCAGAGAGGAGTCAATGCAGATAAGCCGGAGCGTGGAGGGTGGCACTGCTGGGCCCCCTGGGGGTCAGGACAAGGCTGTCCTGTCTTCCTCCATCTTCCCCAGGCTGGGATGGCTGTGGTGTGATGGGCTCACTCAGCCGCCGCAGGCAGGGCTGGGAAGAAGGTGGTTCATGCTGTGGCTCAGTCTTGACACCGGGAGCTTCTCTGGGCACACATTCCATCTGGCTCTTCAGGTCTCACAAGAGGCCGTATCTGTTCACCCGTCACCCTGAAACGTGACACTGGAGTTTGCCAGACACGATGGTGGCTGTTGGTTTGTTTTGGGTGTTGGCAAGTGAGAG
>SJYG01000068.1:3507006-3517662 GCA_006410535.1 Litocranius walleri
CCCCATCAAAGGCTGGTCCATTCCTGCGGTCTCTGCTTTCAACCCATATTTCCATTCTTCTCTCCAATACACTTGGGACCCTGGGGCCACACTGTGCTCACTAGGGGGTTCTGAGGCGTCAGAACCCCATGGCCCAGAAGTTGTGAAGGGTCTGTGCTCCCCTCCTGGGGACTGAAGCTCCCACCAAAGAAATCAGGTCGCCAGCCTCAGAGTTACATTTTCCCTCCAGTGAAGAGCTAGACGTGAATTTTTAATCGAGCGTTGAAAGGCGTTTTTGTCCTTTGTCGGCTATCTGTTTACATCTCTCCAGCGCCTGCAGCCACCTAAGGGCGTCATGCGGAGGGTGTGCGGTTCCCACAGGGAGGTCCTGAGACGCCTGGGAGTGGACCTAGACACCCCCTTGCCTTTAAGGCCAAAGTGAAAGTGTTTCTGGAACTCCCTGCGTGTGCAGAGGCGCCCTCTCCTGCCTTCCTCCCACCCCTGCCCAGGACAGTTTCGTAGGCTGACGGTTGTCTTATCAGGAGACCAAACCTGAACATGTAAGGGTGATGGACGTCCACAGGATGAAGGCTGGCAACTTGGCCTCCCTCCTCCGCAGGCACCGGGGTTCCCACAGAAAGGACCTCTCCACTCTGGCAAGTCCAAACAGCGTGCTTCTGTCTTTCTTGGGTCTTATTTGAGGGAAGAAAAGAAAGAACAAATATGGTTCCAAGACCTCCTTTTTCTGCTCCAGACCGGCAGTGGTGTTGGGAGATGGTCCCAGGTGCTATTTTCTAGACCAGCCCCCTCTCCCCATTCCTGGTTTGAGGACTTGGGGAGCGGGTTGCGAGCCATGTCTGAACTGATGACCTGCTGGTCTCTGAGATCGTTCCCACCGCCCTTCCTTCCCTCCCTCCCTCGATCAATTATATTCACCACCAGCACATTTATCTTGCCTGCGATAGGAGAATTCATATTCATATCTTGGTTTTAGTGGCCTGACACTGATTAATGTAATACTCGCTGTGACTCCAAGGGGCCGCCGCCACCCGATGAATCATGCCCTATAAAGTTTCAGTCGTCCTTGTCCGTGGGACTCGGCCAGGATGCTCGGAAGCCGGAGGAGGAGGGGGAAGAGGGAGACAGTGAGGTCAGGGTGGGCCCTGGTCCTCGCCCCGGATGCCGGGGCCTTGGGGGCCTGAGACACCCTCCTGAGCCGAGCCCTCTTTCTGGTCCTTGCCCTGGGGTTCCCTTCCCTTCCCTTTCCCTAGCGGTCCTGAGGTTGCCAGGTGGCCGAGGCCGAGGCAGGGTCGGGCCAGGGCTGCTGAACATGCTAGCGAAAGTGATGGGGCTACCGTGCGCCAGTAGGAGCAGGGTTTTGCCTCTGAGGCATCCGAGCTGGAGGTGGGAAAGGGGGGAAGGAAGCCAAGTCCAGGGAGGGTTGCTGGTGGGGGCAGCTTGGCACAGGTTTGGGGTATACAGACGGCAGGGGCTTGGAAGGCCTGATCAGCCTCTGGCACTCTCTGCTCAGGGCCTGGACCGCTGGGGCCCCAGTGTGCGGATGCCTCCTGCCTCACTTCTCCACCCCCACCCCCCACCAGGATGCAGCTCTAGGTTTACTGGGTTGAGTGGTGGGGGAGGTGGTTGGTGAGTCCAGGTTTGGGTTTGGGGGAGGCGGTTGGTGAGTCCAGGGGGTGGGGGGAGGCGGTTGGTGAGTCTGGGTTGGGTTGCTAGGGGACACAGCTAGGAAGTAAAGCAGGTGAGACCTGGGGTGGTGACTGCACTCCGCCACCTCCAGGAGTCCCCTGAGTGTATGTGGAAGGAACCAGGGCCCCGGGAAGGGTCTCCTGGGCAGGGCTGTCCACCCAGGGCTGGGTGGTGACTGGTCTCTCCATGTGAAAAGCCACCTGCTTAAGGCTCTGCTGGGGACAGGAGCCTGCAGGTCTGCCCAGCTCCTGAAGCTGGACGTGTCTCCTCTTCCTCCCAGGATGGACATCTGAATGCGGGGACCCCCCTGGGGGTAGTGTGGGGGTCAGAGGGCCTAGCCGGCCTGGCTGCACAATGCTTTTAGAGACCCCAGAAGTATTTTACTTCCTTTTCAAATAAAAAGTGTTTCTTTTTCCGGTGGAGGAAAACGAGTCGACGGATGTGATCCATAGATTCATCTTTAAAATCCCGCAGCCTTCACGCTGCTTTATTTATCGCTTGTGTTCCACTGAGGAGCAGGCCCAGGCCCCCTGCAAGTCACCCTGGGGCAGAGGTCCCGGAGGGCCCCGGGAGTGGCCGAATATTCTGGAACTCCCTTAAGCGGGAGGTCCGAGGAGGAGAGGGGGCCTGCCTGAGCCAGTGGCAGGGGAGCCACGCCAGCCCAGGGAGGGAGGTCCTGGGTTGCTGGGCCTCAGGGCTGCCGCTCCCCGCCCCCACCAGCACCCCCTGCCCGCCTGCTGCCTGCTTGGGAGGGGCGCGAGGACAGCCCTTTCTGCGGCCGCTGTTGGGCTTCTGAAGACGCCGCGGGTGTCTCTGATCCCCTAATCCATTTATCCAGCGTCCTGAGCACTGGCTCAAAGCAGGGCCACAATGGTGCGGCTGTACCGGGGGCGGGGGTGGAGGGCGGTGCACCCAGGCACCCCTCCCCCCCCATGGTCCCCACTGTCCCCAGGGTCCCCTGCAGTGGTGGGAATGACGCTGAGAGGGTTTACGTCTTCTAAACCGAAGGGCTTTTATTCTTAATTCCTTCTACTTGAAGCTGCCCTTTCCGATGAGATGATGCTCAGGTTCCTCTGCTCAGGGAGGGGCTCAGGCTGGCCAGGGCTTGGGGAGTGGGGCAGGGGTGGCCGAGAAGGATGGGAGCCAGGCAGGCTGGTCCCTTGCAGCCTGTCCTTCCTGCCTCTTCCTGTTTGCTTGTTTGTCGCTGCTGTGCCCTGGCCTGTTACTGAATTTTAAACGTATGCTTAATTGCTGGTTCCTCCAATTGCTGTGGCAGTGTCTGAAAATATTAAATACATCTGCGAGACGGTGGGCACCAGAAATTAAAAAAGGTGCGGGCTGTGCTGAATGCTAAGAAGATCTCACAATGAAGTGATTAACATTTTTATGAATAAAATTAATCACGCATTAACTCTGCGGGCACAGTACATCTGAAAGCCAAATGTGGCCCCACCAGCCCCCTTTCTTACACCGGAGAACTTCTGAGGCCTCCTGGGCCCAGGGCAAACATCCAGCCATTAGGAATCTCGGAATATTTATGAGAGGATGTGTCAATAACAGCTATCTGAATTTGAGGCAAGGGAAAGAGAAACTCCAAAAATACCACCACCACCAACCATATAACAGCCAGATTAAAAAAAGCAGCTGGCAATTTTTTTTTTCTCTCCTTAAGCAAACGCTTGATCAAAACTGGCCTTTTCCGTGCTTGGCTATTCCTGTGGGGTTGTGTGGACCTGGGCTGAGTGCAGCAGACGGTGATGGGGGCCTGCAAACCCAAGTGCTGAGACCCCGGCAATGATGGGTTCCCCTCCCGAGAGCCCTTGTCCCGGTGGTCAAGGTGCCCGGGGATACGGATGGAGCTCAGGGCGGACCTCCGTGTTATTAAACTTTCCAGCCTCGCAGATAATCAAGCGCGATTTCTCGTGTGCCCGCCTGCCTGCTCCTCCGTTCTGATCTCTTGCCCCTGTGGTTTTGGGATTATTCCAGCAGGCTGTACCAAGGGAAGCGAAGGCATCTGCAGGGCCGCGCTGCGGCCCTGGCGACCCAGCGGCCTTGCTAGTTTGTTGGGGCTCCCAGCTCATGTGTGGAGCAGGAGGTGGAATCAAAGCCGCGCCTCTCCTCCCCTCTGCGCCATCCTCTTTCACCGCTGTGGTGAATCTCTCCCAGCTCCATGAACCAATGAAACAGCGGCCCCTGTTTGAGTTGATATATTAATATTTACTGAGGATTTGCCAGGTCGGGGCTAAGTGTCAGCAGATCGCTAGGGCTGTCCTGCGGGAATAATTAAACAAGTCTCGCCGCACTCCATCCTCCTAACATCTTTATTAATCTTTTTCGTTTTCCCCTTCCCCCTCCTGAAAGAGTACATTGAAATATTGCTTTTGCAACCTTGGAGAAAGGTTCAGACTAAGTAACGGGGAAAAGACGGTGTGGGCGATGTGTTTAGCTGGGCGGGTCTCCAGACCCTCCCCTGGCAGGTATCTGAGGGGAGGGAGGTCCTGGTGGCTGGCCCAGCCGTGGTGGTTTTTCACCTGCCTGGTCTGACACGTTTATCCTGAACAATCTGCCAGAGACAATCCTACCATTTCCGAGATGCGGGCCACACCCTGGCCATGCCTCCTCGTCCACTCTGCAGAGCAAGGGGCCACCGGTGGTGGCTTCCGGGTGTCTGCCTTTTTCCGAGTGATTATAGGTTACACTTAGAACAAGTTGGACAATTGTCTTTAATAAGCTTCATAATTAGTGTCGGGACGCCTCATTACAAGTCATCGCCTGTAGCAGTCCTGGGCCAAACAGCCCTTCTGCAATCTGATTTATTTTTTATCAGGCAGCAGGGCTGTGTGGAGTTTTTGTTTGTATAATGGGGGTGTGCACCAGGCCCCCAGTGTAAAAATACCACCAGGAAATTAATTGCTTCTGTGTGGGTCCACCGCAGATGTGTCCTGTTGCTCAGGATGGTATATTTTTGACTTTGCTATCCTGGGGTGAGTAGTGAAAAAAAAAAAAAACCCAAAATATGAGAACCAGCAATGCAAACATATCAGCATCACTGTAGGTTCAGTGTGGCGTAATCGAAAACATGGGGTTTCAGGGGAGGGTGTGCAGGGAGAGGTCGAGTTTCTGGAAAGATTTTCTTTCTTTTTTTTCCTTCCTGTTCTCTTTCACAATTTTATTGATTGTTTGTTTGTTTATAAGTGGATATATGTATGCCTTCTAAACATACCTACCCCTGGGCAGACACGTGGCTGGGATGTCTTATAATAACAAGCTCTGATGGAGTGGCTGGCTCCCCGCTCTGAGCCTGAAAACAGGGCCCTGGTTGAGGCCCACGGTCTGACGCTCTCACAGCCCAGTCTGGGCTGCGTGTCCAGGCTCCAGCCCAAAGGGGCCTCCGGCAGCTCTGGGTGGATGGGCCTCGTGTGTGCTCCACCTTGCGTGTATGTGCATGTCACGTGTGAACAAGCCATGTGCACAGATCTTTCTTGTATGTCTTCGGCGCTCCTCCCTGGGCCCAGATATAAATTAATACTCTTTCATCACACGGATTAATCCCTACATTCTGAGGCATTGCAAATGCCTCCCCTCACTTAGAACATTTAAAGGACATTTTAAGACTACTTCGTGCCCAGTTAGGACTTGGCCCTGGTATGCTCTGTACTTGGCACTGGACATTGTTGCTGGCAGTTCTTCATGGATCTCCACACGAGGGTGGATGTGTGGTCCCCATGCTTAGTTGCTTAGTCATGCCCGACTCTTTGTGACCCCGTGGACTGTAGCCTGCCAGGATCCTCTGTCTGTGGGGTTCTCCAGGCAAGAACGCTGGAGTGGGCTGCTATGTCCTCCTCCAGGGGATCTTCCCAACCCAGAGTTAAACCTGCCTCTCCAAGGTCTCCTGCACTGGCAGACGCCTTCTTCAGCACAAGCACCGCCTGGGAAGACCGTGTAGTCCCCAACTCCTTTGACTTTTCTAGAAGAGTTTGATGAGCTTCATCCTCCTCTTCGTCCTCTTTGAGGCTGTGTGATGTCTGGTTTTCATGCTCAGCTTTGTGTCGGGATGGAGTTTGTCAAATTGACCACAGCCGACTCAACTTGTTTATGGAGAAAAAACAAGAGCAGAGGTGAAGGCGGATCGCGTGGTGTCATGATAAAGATCATAAAATGCTGAGGATTGGGAGGGAAGATTATTAGGTTTCCTCCGCGGAAGAACAGACTGCTGAAAAACATGGGGTTTCAGGGGAGGGTGTGCAGGGAGAGGTCGAGTTTCTGGAAAGATTTTCTTTCTTTTTTTTCCTTCCTGTTCTCTTTCACAATTTTATTGATTGTTTGTTTGTTTATAAGTGGATATATGTATGCCTTCTAAACATACCTACCCCTGGGCAGACACGTGGCTGGGATGTCTTATAATAACAAGCTCTGATGGAGTGGCTGGCTCCCCGCTCTGAGCCTGAAAACAGGGCCCTGGTTGAGGCCCACGGTCTGACGCTCTCACAGCCCAGTCTGGGCTGCGTGTCCAGGCTCCAGCCCAAAGGGGCCTCCGGCAGCTCTGGGTGGATGGGCCTCGTGTGTGCTCCACCTTGCGTGTATGTGCATGTCACGTGTGAACAAGCCATGTGCACAGATCTTTCTTGTATGTCTTCGGCGCTCCTCCCTGGGCCCAGATATAAATTAATACTCTTTCATCACACGGATTAATCCCTACATTCTGAGGCATTGCAAATGCCTCCCCTCACTTAGAACATTTAAAGGACATTTTAAGACTACTTCGTGCCCAGTTAGGACTTGGCCCTGGTATGCTCTGTACTTGGCACTGGACATTGTTGCTGGCAGTTCTTCATGGATCTCCACACGAGGGTGGATGTGTGGTCCCCATGCTTAGTTGCTTAGTCATGCCCGACTCTTTGTGACCCCGTGGACTGTAGCCTGCCAGGATCCTCTGTCTGTGGGGTTCTCCAGGCAAGAACGCTGGAGTGGGCTGCTATGTCCTCCTCCAGGGGATCTTCCCAACCCAGAGTTAAACCTGCCTCTCCAAGGTCTCCTGCACTGGCAGACGCCTTCTTCAGCACAAGCACCGCCTGGGAAGACCGTGTAGTCCCCAACTCCTTTGACTTTTCTAGAAGAGTTTGATGAGCTTCATCCTCCTCTTCGTCCTCTTTGAGGCTGTGTGATGTCTGGTTTTCATGCTCAGCTTTGTGTCGGGATGGAGTTTGTCAAATTGACCACAGCCGACTCAACTTGTTTATGGAGAAAAAACAAGAGCAGAGGTGAAGGCGGATCGCGTGGTGTCATGATAAAGATCATAAAATGCTGAGGATTGGGAGGGAAGATTATTAGGTTTCCTCCGCGGAAGAACAGACTGCTGTGACTCTGGGCTCCTGTGGATGCCACAGGCGCTTCTGCAGAGAAGAGCGTACCCGCCTGGGCTAGCAGGGCCCTGTCCCCGGGAGGATCCTGGCAGTCCCTCTCAGGGTTCCACATCGCTCTGAGCACTCGGGTCTCATTGACAGCAGACACGTACAGGTGACAGGTGGGTGGGGTCTCCCTAATAGAGCGGCTCGCCGGGGACCCCTTGCTGGTTGTGCATGAGGACACCAATGGGGGGCAGGGCCTGGGGGGCCCCACCTCCTAGCGTCCAGATGAGGCCAGTGGGTGAACTCGGGCAGCAGAGGCAGTGAGTGGGACCCATGAGTGCCCAGGGTGGGGTGTGTGTGTGAGAGACAGACAGACAGACAGACAGACAGCGAGAGGCAGAGGTTGAGAGAAGTAAACTCAGATGAAAACCCAGACCCCTGTGTTTCCCCCGGGTTCCTCCCCCATCCTCCTGCGATATCTCCCACACCCTCCCCTCAGGGAAAAGTGTTCCGCAGCCTGTTTCCCAGCAGCTCCCACCCCATTTCCTGTTTCAGCAGGTGATGGGGGGCGGGGCTGGTCTTTTGCATACTAAGTCGTGGTCATTCTGAAAGCCAGGTGGAGCCACACCTGGAGGACCATAGCCCGGATCCCAAGCTGCACTCAATCCCTTCCCATTAAAGAATCAGCTGGAGGGTCACCCCTCCTGCCTCACTGACCCAGAGCTGGAAGGATCTAAGCTCTGCAGGAGCACACAGACCCATTTTCGGTGCGCAGCATCGTCTGTGTTCTCCAGGCGGGCATTGCGCAGTGTGAGCTCTGCCTCTGGGCCAGCCCCAGGGTCCTGCACGCCTTGCTGACGTCTGCGCTGAGCTGCCCGGGCAAAGCGGACCTTCCCTGGCATCCGAGCCCATGGCCGGAGGCGCCATGCATCAACTCCCGGAAGTAACAAGGGAAGTGGTGACATGTTGCCCGTCCCTGCGAGTCCCACATCCGTCTCGCCAGCAGTCTCTCCAGATGCTTCCTTCCAGGGTCTCCCCCAGTTCCGAGGGTTGCAGGTTCTCTGTGCCCAACGTCGACCTGTCCGTTGACGTGGACAGTGTTTTCTCTTTCATTCTTCACACGGTCGAGAATCAGAAAGTAGACGGCTGTTGCTCTAGGCGTAGCCGGATGGATGCAGAGGTGAGGCCGCCTCCTCCTGTGAGCAGCCAGGCTGCGGGCGCCTGATGGGAAACTGTTGTCCCCGTCCCTGCTGGAGGGACGAACCACTGTGGGCAGCGGGAAGCTGGGTGCGGCCCGCAGCTGGCTTCCACCCTCAGGGCGAGGAGCCAACCACAGCACCTGCTTCAGGGCAGGAGTCTTGAATCCGAGCACCCGGGTGCCTGCTCCTTTCCCTCCCTTCTTGCTATGGGCCCTGTCGCTTCAGTTGTGTCCAGTTCTTTGTGACCCCGTGGAATGGGGCCCACCAGGCTCGTCTGTCTGTGGGATTTCCCAGGCAAGAACCCTGGAGTGGGTTGCCCTTTCCTTCTCCAGGAAATCTTCCCCACCCA
Source organism: Litocranius walleri (assembly GCA_006410535.1). Taxonomy (NCBI): domain Eukaryota; kingdom Metazoa; phylum Chordata; class Mammalia; order Artiodactyla; family Bovidae; genus Litocranius; species Litocranius walleri. The sequence goes on from SJYG01000068.1 coordinate 3,515,589, forward strand.
GGGTGCGGACCTGCATCTCTTATATCTCCGGCATTGTTTTCTCCCCATTCTTACCCACACCTAAATATAAAGATAGGAAGGAATTTCTCAGCCAAGTTTGAAAGCAGCCTCATCTTTAAGGACTGAAGTTGTTTTCTCCTGGGAAATACTTCTTCCCATTTCTAAGAAAGAAAAACAAATTAAGCTATAAGGAAGACCCCCAAGATCTTCCCAGACATCAAATAGCTGTTAAAAAACAAACAACATTTTGATAAGCTAAGTATAAATGGATCAGAAACATGTGGCTTTGGTTTTCCCTAAAAGGCTTACTTTGAACCCCAAATATTTTTAGAAAGTTTGAGGTGTCCAAATGCTCTGCATTTGGGAACACCCAGCCATCATTTTAAGGGGATGGACTCGACACACATGTTTCTGATCTATTTGCAATGATCAGAGTCAGCCGCTCGTTTTGGAGAGCTTTTGGCATGCAGGCGTCCCTCAGGGCTGTAAAGCCCTCCCGCAGCGTCTCTTCCCTCTGGCGGCAGCTCCGTCCCCCAGAGCTGCTCTTCACGCCACAGGCATCGCTGCTCATCTCCCACTTCCACATCTCGGGGAGCATCTGACCCGTAACGGTGCCTTTCCTGTGTTAGGAACATGTGCTCTCGGAAGGAGGGGTGAGGAGACCTCAGGGCAGGTCGCTGTCACTGCCGACCTGTTAGGGGTGATGGTCCCCCGCGGCTGAGCTGCGGAAGATGCTCTCTGGACATCCGCTGACGGAAGGAATCTTGGTGATGTCTCCTTCATTTTGGTGAGCCAGGAGCCAGTGAGCTGCGGCCCCGTGTGATGGTAAACATGATCCACATCTCGGGTAGTTAACACCCACCCGCCCACCACACAGCCTCAAGGGGCGACTCCAGGCTGCCCTCCGGTCTGGGCACGTGAGCCACATGCCCACGCGTGCACAGAGTGTGGAACGTGGCAGATTTCAGGTGAGAGCTCATGGCCGCAGACGTCATCTTGGCCTAAATTAGGATGTGCTCATTCCTGACGCTTGGAGCTCCCTGGCTCATGGCTAAGAATCTGCCTACAGTGCAGGAGACTCAGGTTTGTTCCCTGGGTTGGGAAGATCCCCTGGAAAAGGACATGGCAACCCAGCACAGTATTCTTGCCTAGAGAATCCCGTGGACAGAGGAGCCTGGTGGGCTACGGTCAACGGGGTCTCAAGAGTCAGACGTGACTGAGGGTTAGACGATTCCTGACATTTAGGGAAGGACTGCTGACTGCGGACAGTGTTTGTAATTTACCTGTGATAATAGGGAAGGGGGCAGTTATTATTTTCTTGATTTTAGGGGCGGGGGCCTGGGGTCAGGAAGCTCCCCAGAAGCCCAGGGTTCCCGTGACGCTGGCCGCCAGAACAGGACGGAGAAGCTTCCAGGCTCCTTCCGAGCCCCCTGCGCCCCCAGCCGTCAGAGCCCGGCATGTGGAGACGGTCACGTGACGTGTGCTGCCACGTGGTAGAACTTCCCCGTTCCATCAGAGACCTCTGTCACCCCCAGATCCTTCGCTCACCCCTAGGGATGGGGCCCATCCGTCCCAGAGCTGAGGCATTGCAGAATCTGGTTGTCATTTTTCTGTCATCGGGAGGCGAGGCTATTTTTCTTAGTGTCTTTTTATGCCCAAATACGACAAGCTGGCATGTCATTTCCCACACTCTGTCTGTGGGAAGAGGACCTGGCTTCCCACGGATGCAGACATTCGTGTCCCGTGTCAGCCAGGGCGCCTGCGGCTCTGAGGACTTGGGGTGCAGTTCATCATCCCAGGTATCCCGGCTGCCTGCCGCATGCACGAAGATCCTGTGCTTCTCCCCCTCCTCCCCTACCTTCCCCTTCCTTCCCCTCCTCATCCCTTCCCGCTCCTCCCTCTCCCTCCTCCCTTCCCCCTTCTCTCCCACTTGCCCCCTCTTCTCTCTCCCACCTGCCCCCTCCTCCCTCTCATCCCTTCCCACTCCTCCCCCTCCATCCTCCCTTCCCCCTTCTCTCCCACCTGCCTCTTCCTCCCACTCATCCCTTCCTGCTCCTCCCCTCCTCATCCCTTC
>SJYG01000068.1:3518967-3531727 GCA_006410535.1 Litocranius walleri
CTCCCTTCCTCCCTCCCTCCCCCCTTCTCCCATCTCCCTCTTCCCTCCTCCTATTCCCATCCTCCCTTCTCCCTCTTCCTCCTGCTTCACGCCCCGGCTGGGTTTGTCTCGCATTCATAAGACTCGTAGACTCCCTCGGGCACAAAGATCCTTCATCTGCAGGTAGAAACACACAGGTTGCAGTGTGCTTTCTAAGGACCCACAAGTCCTGTGGATGGAGAAAAGGGAGACGTTCCCAGCGAGGGGGCTGCGGCGGCCAGGGGTGTTACGGGACAAGAATCGGAGGTCCTACAGGGACAGAGAGGAGGGGGCATGCTGACCGGGGTGCGGGCACCTCTCCACCGCAGGGCCTGGCCCGCTCACCCCAGCATCCAGGTCGCCCCCAAACGGATGGCCTCGTCCTCTGCCCTGAAGCAGGGAGACCCTCAGGGAGAATTTACCAGGACCTGCTGAAATTCGCCCCTAGGAGCGATGACTCTGTTTCCAGCTGGGCCTTGGGCTTCTGATCTAAGCGTTTCCCTGCGAGACAGCCCGTGCCGGCCCCGGGGGCCTCATGTTCCATCTGGACCGAGACCATCTTCGCGGAGGGCCCTGCCCGTGGGCCAGCCGTCCCTGTGACAGGCACTTCCTGACTGTGAGGCTGTGGAGCCGCTCCTGGTGCCCAGTGACTCAAGGGCGCCCAGAGCTGCCAGGGCTTCAGCCGCTTCGCTTGAAATCAGACCTCCGTTCTGGTGGAGGGGCCTGGGGTCACGCAGGGATCGGAATGTTCCAGCAGCCAGTTCCAAGGTGCTGGAAGGAGAGCTGGAGGCAGGGCTCCCTGGGGAGGCTGAGCTCGGGGAGGGGTGTGCTCAGCCAGCCCATTAGCGAGCTCCTTCCCGAGGACGTTTCCTCATCCGCAGGGTTTCTCTTCCGAAGGTCCATGGCTGCGGCTTCCCAGGGCGCCCCCACTGCGTCTCCTTCCCTAGTACTTGGCTTTCTGGGTGGGGGGGCAGGAGCAGGCGGGGGTGTCCCTGCGTTTTAAACACCATCACAGGACCCTGGGGACACATTGGCTGGTCTCCTTCCTGGAGGACCCAGTCCCCGCCATTTTCAGCAGACGCGGCACATTCTACGGTAACTTCCCGAGAGCCTGCGGTGGTAGGCCCTCTTTCTGCCGGTGGTGAGAACACATTAAATGCAATTTGCTACTTGCCTTTAGCATCTTAGTCCATCGAGAGAGCATTAATTGATGGCATGAGGGTTGTTCCCTGCCCCCAGTGCCTGGGAGGGGGGTCTTCGGGGAATTCTCGGAGATACAGCATTCCTGTGGCTTTTGTATTGCCCCCTCTGTGTATCAGATGAGATGCTCTAAGAACAAGAACAACTGGGGACTCTGTTCCTCCAAGTGTGGTTTCCAGCCCTTCTGGTTCATGCCTTCGGTGAACACAGTTAACTTTTGTATGTTTTAGGATACAGGCAGGACCTTGTGGAAATCTCATTTAATTATGTGCTAAATTAATGTGATGTTGGTTATGTTATTGCCTGTAAATCCAGTTGCTTAATAAAGCTGCAGTCATTTTGCAATAAAGCTGTGTTTGCAGACAATTAACGGGTGTCTGGGGGCAGACAGCTATGTGCAGGGGGCGTTGGCGGGAAGAAAAGTCGTCCCAGGGCCGAAAACCAGAGGAGCCAGCAGAGAACACCAGTTATTTATGCACACGGAGGAATGTAGGTGTGTGTACACAGTTGGGCCAAGTCCAGAGGAAAGGCATATACCCCATGCACTTATTCTTAGCACAGAGGTCTGGGGACTTGTGAATGGCCGTCTGTACGGGCGGACTCTCCAGGCGTTGGGGCAGCATCCGTACGTGGAGCAGGGTAACGCTTGGTTTGAAGAATCCAAGTGGCCGATAACCGCCGCTGTTTGGGACCATGTGAAGGCAGGGGAGCAAAGCATGGTTTTGTTGCTCATCACACTGACTTCCACGTCAGAGGAGCACATCCCCGAGTTCACAGGAAATGCCACAGCCCCTCTGAAGATCACATCTGCCATAAATACCATTCGGCATGTGGTCTGGCTTTTATCTCTCCAGCAGAGATTGCACGTCATGATTTTCACATCTGATGCTAAATTCAGGTCCCTACAGAATAAGGAACAGCTATTTGTTTCTTTCTCATCTCTAGGGATGTGTCCAACATGGCTGTCCTCAAAACAGAAGAGGAACTGAATATTGAAGCTTTACGAATTCTTTTTTTAATAATACACCATGGCAAATGAAAGATGAGCCATTCCTCAATTCAGAGAGACTAATTGATCCTTCCTATCAATGAACGTTCTCTGTCAATCAAATAGTGAGGCTTAGGTAATCTTATTTGGGACATCGTGACGATGCGTCTTTGACCCCAAGGATAGCATCTGTGTGTGTTCAGTCGCTAAGCTGTGTCTGATTCTTTGCGACCCCGTGGACTGCAGCCACCCAGGCTCCTCTGTCCATGGGATTTCCCAGGTAAGAACACTGGAGCGGGCTACCATTTCCTTCTCCAGGAGGTCTTCCTGACTCACGGGATAGAGTCCAAGTCTCACACACTGCAGGCAGATTCTTTACTATCTGAGCCAGCATGGGATCCCACGGGTGTCATTGAAGAGTGTATAATCTTGTGATTTTACGGTGAAGGGCATGTCGATGACCAGCTTCCTGTCTCAGGAGGATCCCCAAGGACCCAAGTTTGGGAGTGACCAATGCTCCCTGACTCCAGCTTTGGCTTTTGTCAGTGGCCAGCTTTCACCCATAAGGGAGAAAGTAGTGTTTCCTCCAAAGCTCGGTGGGTCCTGCCAATGGATTTTTCCTGTGGGCTCGTCTATGCCTGGGACCTGGTTTACCTGCCACTCCCCACTCTGAGCTTGGCCCACACCAGTCCTCAACTGCAGGCAGATAACCATCCCAAGGGGCCCCACGGGGGCATCCGGGTTAGATGGTTTGTCGCTGTCTGTATTCCAGATGGCAGTTCTCTGCCAAATTTCCAAGCATCCGTAGTAGAGAATGAACTCTCCACCTCAAGCCAAACTCAGCATCTCCCAGGCTGCTGTCCTTTTGGCTCTGAGGACCACAGGGTGACGAGGGAGTCTGCGGTTCTGTGAAGGGTGTTGAGGCGCGGAGCGGGGCTCCACTGCTGTATCATCTTTTGAGAGAGAAAGATGCTGACTGTCACCAAATGAGTGCGATGGCTGAGTGTAGTGATGCCCAGGTGTTAGAGCTGAGAGAGGAGCACAGACCTTCCCATCGAATCTAACAACCCTGAGTCTTCTGCTCAGAGGATTCCCCTCCGTGATGGACCTGTGCACAGCCCAGGGTCCCCTCCTGCTGTAGGGAGCAAAGCCCTCGAGCCAACCAACCTCCCTCGAAGGTGTCAGCAGCCTCCTTCATCTTAGCACGAGTCAGAGTTAGCTCTGGGACGGCTGAAGACAGAAGTGGGTTTTTATTCTCTTGAGAACAAATGTGGGAAGAAGACAGCCAGCGTGGGAGGTGGGGTGCATGCCTAAGATGGGTTGGGGAGCAGAAATGGAAGTCTTAGGGGCAGAGGCCCAGCCTTTCTCAGGTCAGTGGGGCCCGTGCGCTGGAGGCATCGCAACGCCTGGAGTCAGGGCGGCCGCTGCGCCGAGTGCCACTGGCCCGGCCCCTGCCGGGAGCCTTGTCTGTTACCACCGAGGCCAGACACACACAGAATCATCTACGGTCCTGAGAGGGAGAAGCATAGATGCCTGCACCTCCCCAGGAAGGTAGAGAGGGGACCCTCTGTCCCTGCCTCGGACAGGGAGACACGCCGATCACCCAGCTGGGCGGGGAGTCAGGGACAGGGAGACACGCCGATCACCCAGCTGGGCGGGGAGTCAGGGAGCTGCCCAGCTTCGCGGGAGGCAGACGGCCACCCTGCAGTCCCAGGAAGGTGCAAAACATGTCGTCACGTCGCCACCATGGACGGGAGTGCGGACCAGCGGGAAGGACACACGGAAATCACATGCACATCACGGGGGTGGGGTGGGGCCAGAGCGGGCAGCACCTCTGGTGAGATTTTGGGAAAGGAGAAGTCAAGGGCTTCCCACTCCATGCGCTCCTTGGAGGTGAAAAGCGACCTCCGGGGAACACACTTAGACCCGAGGGTGTGCTTCCTCGGGGCCACCGTACCCAGACCCCACTGGAGGTGTCCTGAGGGGGGCTCTGTCCACCTGTAGTGGGATTCTCCCCGTGAGTGTGGCCAGGCCCCCTCCGTCCCCAAACCTGAAATGTGTCAGCAGGCTCACATCTCAGGTGAAAGCCCCCAGTGGCATCCCTCAGTTTCTAAACTGAAGTGATACAAGTTAACGTTTTGGCTCTGAAATGAATTTTTTAAGAGAGCTTTTGCAAAAGATAAAGCGGCACGGGGTCAGTGGGCAGCTTGGAGAGCGTCTCCTTGCCCCTTATTTGTATGATGGGGCCCCGCTCCCTTCAGAACAAGCACCAGCGCCCCCAGGGCCAGTGCAGGGAGGTGGCCGTTGGTCCCGGGCCAGGCAGTGAACCCCCGGCAACAGGCACGCCAGCGCTGACTGCTTTAGGACGTCATGTCTGATGCCAAGTTAAGTATAATTTCCTTTGAAACATCTATCTTTTCCACTTCTCTCCCTCACTGCATTCGTTCTGGAAGCCCTTCTCTGGGTGATTTTTCTCATCATCGGCACTTGTGATTATTGTTCGCTCAACAGCCACAACAAAAGATGAGCTGAGAGACTGAGCTTGCGCTGCTGTGGGTTTCGGAGCCCAGGCTGGGCTGTGACTTTTGCCTGCTCACTGCCTCCATGGTGTCGTAGATTAGGACAAGACGATGGGCATCATTTAGAATCTGGACTTGCACTTGTTTCTCTTTCTCACAAGTACAAAGCACAGACTAACCCCATGGCACAAAATTTAAATGCGTGACGTGCACACACACACATACGCTCACACAAACATTTATGACTCATAAAGATTTTGCGAAAATACACTTACCGTCGCCTGGGCAGCCACTGTTTTCCATCCTCTTCTGTTTTAGATGCTGACTTCCACCGACTCAGTTTGTGCCATGATCTGTATCCTGGCAAACAACGATGACCTTACCTCCCAACAGGTAAAACAAGGCTGGAACAGGAGCCTCAGGGAGCACACCAGCTGGCATGCTTTTTCTACCACAGGAAGACGTTCAAGCAGAAGATGAGCTGAGATGCTGGGGGTATTTCCTCTCCTGGAATCGTGCTGTAGGGCAGGCATCTGGGCTTGGTGCTGCCCGAGACCCGGGGCCCTCCCCCTGTCTGCTCTGCCTCCTGGGTGGGTGGGTACAGAGGACGCGTCCCCCCAGGGTCATGGGAAGCCTCAGAATTTCCAGGGACCACACGCCTGGGACATCACCCTGCAAGGAAAATGGAGGTGCCCTCCTGATGTCTGGAGTTTTGACGAGCAAGCCCAAGGATAAGTTGGCCCAGGCTGGCCCAGACCGGACCCCATGTGTGTGAGGTTGTCACAGAGCCCACAGGCAAGCCTCTTGTTCCTGAACTCCTGGGTGCCACCAGGGCTCCGTGTGTGTGTATCCAGTGAGTCGTCGGTGGGGGTGTGGGCCGGTGGAGGGACTGAGGAGATGGTGACCCTCAGTTTCTGCTCTTCACACCCGTTGTCCACAGGATCCTGTGAGGCTGGTGGGACTGGATGTCTTCAGGACTCTCAGCAAGATTTCGGACCTACAGGGATCCCACTTACATCTGGAAATCTAGCCGCCCGACCAGGGACATGTGAGAAGCAAGGAAGAATGCGCTTGGGGTCGAGGCTGCCGTGGGGGTCCTCAGAACCTGAGGCCGCCACCGAGCGTCCCCGCGGACGTGGAAGCCCAGCATGCTGAGTGTGCCTCCTCGTGGATCCACGCTCCACAGACGCGGCCACTTCAACCTCCTCCCTCCCGAAGCTCAGCACCCGCCCTCGCCGCTGGCCCCTAACCCCAAGCGCTAAGCTCAGCCCCTGAACCCCGAGCCTGGGACCCGTCCTGTGGCCTGTGACCCTGTGCCGAGGCCGGACGGAGGCTCCCTTCCTTCCAGGGCTCCTGTGCTCGCCTTCTGTCTCACAGCAGCTCTTCTGTGAATGGCTTGTTTTTCCTTTTTCTGTGTCGTCTGGTCTGTTTAGTTTCCTCTCTCTCCTGGATGATTTTCATCTGTGTGCAGACGTCTTCTAATGTCTCCCTTCTGAAACTTAAAGAAATACCTTGCTGTCTTAGATCTACCGTGTCTCCATTCAAAACATCTTCACAACCGACGCCACCCGGGGTTTGCTTTCCACCTCTGTTCTACGGCCCGAGTTCCCCAGGATGAGGCTGCGTCCCTCCCCTTTCCCCGCGGCCTGCTCCCGCCGAGCCCGCCCAGGCCCCTACTTCTGCAGATCCACACACGGGTACCCCCTCCGTCCCCCTTTTTCCGCCTCTGCCCACGTGCCAGGAGCTGGGCGCGCTCTGCCTTTGGGCCCTGAAGCGGCTGCCTTTCCTGCTGCCACTCCCCGCTCACTGGCTATCTCTTCCAGTCGATCCCACTGTCTCCTCCCAACTGGGACGATCCTCTGGTCACCTTCGGGGCTAGCTACAGCTCCTCAGGCACCCTGGCCCACCTGGTGCGCTGACCCTTCCCAGCGACGAGCCGCTCGAGCCGCCACCCGGTTGTGTGTGCAGGGGTTAATAACGGATGCGTTTCGGGAGTTTCTTGGACATCAAGGAGATCAAACCAGTCAATCCTAAAGGATTCATTGGAAGGACTGATGCTGAAGCTGGAACTCCAATTCTTTGGGCCCTTGATTCGAAGAACTGACTCATTGGAAAAGACCCTGATGCTGGGAAAGATTGAAGGCAGGAGGAGAAGGGGACGACAGAGGATGAGATGGTTGGATGGCATCACTGACTCAATGCACATGGGTTTGAGCAAACTCCAGGAGTTGGTGAGGGACAGGGCAGCCTGGCGTGCTGCAGTCCGTGGGGTCACAGAGCGTCGGACACAACTGAGCGACTGAACAGCAAACAACAACTCTGAACAGCTCGCCTCTTGACGGCAGGAAGCGTCAGATGACCACTTTCTCTGCATCGTCACGATCGCTGCACAGAGCAGACATCGGCTCCACAGACGAGCACGAGGAGACTGAGAGAAGACTGGTGATCGGTTTAGAGATGCTGGGATTCAGTGCTGCACCCGCTGCAGGTCAAAGTTCCCGGGCAGTGGACGATGAGAAGGAGAGGGGGCTGCGGATCGTGCTCTGTGGAGGGGGAGGGGCGGCCAGCCTCCAGGGGCTGGAAGGATGCTGGCAGGGAGTGATGAGGGTGCTCTCCTTTGTCCCCTCGCTCAACAAGAAGGGAGTGTGACCTGGGTGTTCTCCTGCCAGGAGATGCCCGGAGGGGTGGAGGCTGAGACCGTCTGCAGGACTCCGGAACCGGGAGAGCCCGACTGGTCCTCACCGGGCATCGGAGCAGTGTCCCTGCGAGCACTGCGGATCCCAGGGTGTGGCCTGCCAAGCCTTGCTGACCCTGTGCTGTGCACTCTGGCTCCTTGTATTTCAGCGTCAGCAGAGAAAATGCCCTCAGCCGGACCGACCCCTCTCCAGGGGCAACAGGGCCACCCCCCTCCAGGTCACTCTGCACAGTGCACACGTGCAAAGCTATGGACTGGAACCCGCCAGGCTCCTCCGTCCATGGGATTCTCCAGACAAGAGTACTGGAGTGGGCTGCCATTTCCTCCTGCAGGGGACTTTCCCGACCCAGGGATGGAACCCGTGCCTCTTATGTCTCCTACATTGGGAGGTGGGCTCTACCCCTATTGAGACAAGAGTACTGGAGTGGGCTGCCATGCCCTCCTCCAGGGGGTCTTCCCCACCCAGGGACTGAACCCGCATCTCTTACGTCTCCTGCATTGGAAGGTGGGCTCTTTACCACTAGCGCCACTTGGGAAGCCCCACTCTGCACAGGCTGGGCATCTAATTGAGCCATAACCCGTTTCTCCAGAACTGCCACCTGGCACTCACATCGTCTTGCATTATTAACAGAAACAACTCATTTTTTTTTTTTTCCTGGGGAAATGTAAGGATTAATAAGCAGAGTTGAAAGGTGTGCTTGGGTTGCTGGGTACAGCAGGCTTTGCCTGAGGACACAGGCCTTTCTGCCGATGAGATGGATCTGGGTCTCCTGTGGACGTGCCCAAGGCCGTTTCTGTCTGGCTTTCATGGTGAGTTATGTCATCTGAGTCTGGGGAAGCGAAGAAGATGGCTCAAGAGGTTAAAAGGAGTGGAGGGAAAAATTGATTTTTCCATCCAAAATGTCATTGTTCATTGATAACAGACCGTGGCCGTAAGATTCTAAAGGCTCACACGCTGTGTCCACTGTGGTCAACCGGAAATTGTTTAGCTTCTTTTCTAATGAAAAGATCAGGATTAATTAGCTAGCTAAACAAATTTTTATGAAATTGGAGTCTCTGTAGCTACAAACGAGTAATTGTAGCAGCTTGCCATTATAGCCTTGGCATAAACCAAACATAAATAAATGGAAAGTTAGAGCTTGCAGAGCAGTTTTGAATGGAGGCAGCCGTGTGACTGGTGGGTTCGTAAGGCCCCTCGCCTTTGTGACGATGACGCTGATACTCAGGGGTGATGGAAGTTTCTCTTGAACTTCTGGTTCTCAGGCTCTTATGAGGAGTGGGTGGTCCAGTCTGGGATTTTCCCGAATTCCCCAGCTGGGGCTCAGGGAGGCCTTCTGGGTAGGAGGAGAACTTGGGGTTGCACCTTGGAGCTCTGTTTCCACGGCTAGAATGCTGCTCTATTTATTTTTATTCGAGGACGTGGATGAAGGTTTGAGAGCCTAAACCTCTCTCCCTCTGGTCCTTGCTGCTGCCCTGGAGACCGGCTTGTCCAAGCTCCAGAAGTTCTGTGTGTACAAGTTCAGAGAGGTCACCTCCAGGGACCCTTCCCATCCTTCTCCCGGGCTCCCCTTAACATTTGCCTGGAAAACCTGGTGTGAGGAGCTCGCAGCCCCCCTCCATCTCATCATCTGCTCCCCGGATGTGTGAGGCCAGCCTCCTTTATCCTTCTTTGGTTTTATTGAAATATAATTGCCACAACGAGACTCCTTTGGACTCCAAGTGGCTTGACCGCCAAGGCCCTCTGCTGCGGCTCTCAGGAGGGACAGGGCTGGCCTTGGGGGCCGCCGCCTCCCTTTTCTTCTCCCCTCATCCACTTTCACTTTGTTGGTTTCATTGAAATGATTTCTTAGGACACTGAACCACTCAATGTCTTCTCTGAAATGTGCCTTAACACTGCCAAAAAAGTAGCCTTCAGTCATATTTCTGATAAAGTTTCTTTTCTGGAGATGATTCCACTCTGACCGTACCAACACATTCGCACAGATTCCTACGCCTCACCTCCGCCCTGCGCCTTTGTAACTCACTCCATCTCCTCGGCGAGAGACTGTCCTCGGGGCGAGTCCTCACCTGCAGCGCCTGCAACGTGAAGATGCCGGAGGTACGTCCGCAGAACGAGGGTGCGGGGCCCCCGGGATCTCACTCATCAGAGCCTCTCAGAGCCTGAGAGGAACACGCTTTTCTGAAAAGGTCTGTAAGCTGCGCCAAGTGGGAGCAATCAGAGACCCATCAGTCAGAGTTGAAGATCAGCTGCGAACTTGGCCTCTGCCGAGAGGCAGTGCTTTCAACCTCAAGTCACCATCCAAGACATAACATTTGCTCTGCTTTACCTTAATTCCCATCTGTTTCTACGACTGGCCTGAGATGCCTACAGTAAAGGCATACTCTGATAGGTTGATAAATTACATAAATGAGGAGTAAGGGAAGTGGAGGCCAACGCCTATCAGCATGAAGTTTCAACACAGGCGCAGCAGGCGTAAGAGGCTCAGTTTCGATTCCTGGGTCAGAAAGATCCCCTGGAGGAGGGCGTGGCGACCTGCCCGGGTATTCTTGCCTGGACAATCCCTTGGACAGAGGAGCCTGGAGGGCCTCAGTCCATAGGGTCACAAAGAGTTGGGCATGACTTATGTGACTTAGCATGCACGCACACACAGGTGACTGAACCCAAAATCAAGAGAAGGAAAGAGACCTGATGTAGAAACCTACACATTCAACTAACATTTAAATTCTGTTATCTACCCAGACTCCAGGCCTGGTGATGGGAATGGAAAGTCACAAAACCTCAGTTGTCCGGGATTTGTCCTCAACACTCCCTGTTTGCCCCGAAGGCAAATTCAGTTTTACTTAAACACGTGGGTGAGTTCTTGTGGAGACCCTAGACTCCTACCCTGTCAGTCAGGGAAGGTGTTTTTCCTCTAACATTTTGGAACAGGTAATCCTCAGCACTCGGCCTTGGAAAGACCCTGGGAGAGCACCCCGGAGCTTGCGGCTATGAGTGATGGATGCCTGGGGCATATCCCTTTGCTTGCTGGAACGGACACACAGACTTTTGAGAACACTCTGTTTAGGACACATACCATGATTTGCATAATTAATTGTGAAAGACCTAATGTAAAGTGTGAACTCTGGGTGGTCACACTTTGTCCATACAGACTCCTGGGCTGTAACACACACACCCCTCTGGCAGGATGTGGATGGGGGGAGGCTGTGCCTGGGGAGGGCCGAGGTATACGCGGGCTCTCTGCACCACCACTCAGGTCTGCTGTGAACCTCAAATGGCTCTAGAATACTTGATATAAAGTCTATTCTCAAATAAACAGCAGTGATGACACTATCTTTTTTTTATTGGAGTATAATTGATTTACAGTGTTGTGTTACAACAGAGTGATTTAGTCATATGTATGCCTGTGTGCGCTGGGTTGCTTCAGCCGTGTCCGACTCTGTGATGCTATGGATTATAGCCCTGGAAGCTCCTCTGTCCATGGGATTCTCCAGGCCAGCATGCTGGAGTGGGTCGCCATTTCCTTCCCCAGGGGATCTTCCCGACCCAGGGATCGAAGCCACGTCTTCTGCGCTGGCTGGTGGGTCCTTTAATGCTAGCGCCCAATCATGCGTGTGTGTGTGTACACACACGTGTGCATATATGTTTACACAATATACATATGTATGCACACACACATGCACCACACACACGTGTACACATGCATGCGTACGTGTGTACATATGTGTGTATATGTGAGCACACGTGTGTGTGTGTGTGTGTGTGCATATATAGCATATTCTTTTTTTTAGATTTTTTTATCCCTTATATGTTATTACAAGATATTGAGTAGAGTTCCCTGTGCTATACAATAGGTCCTTGTCGGTTGCCTATTTTATATATGACTCTGAAAGTGAAATCACTCAGTTGTGTCCGACTCTCTGTGACCCCATGAACTGCAGCCAGCCGGGCTCCTCTGTCCATGAGATTCTCCAGGCCAGAACGCTGGAGTGGGCTGCCATTTCTTCCTCTAGGGGATCTTCCCGACCCAGGGACTGAGCCGGGATCTGCTGCCTTGCAGGCGGGCTCTTTACCAGCTGAGCCGCCAGGGGAGGCCTTATATGTAGCAGTGTGTGCCTGTTAATCCCTCGCTCCTTTCCCCTCGTTTCCTGTGTCTGTAGGTCTGTGTCTGTCTCCTGCATAAGTTCACACGAGCCAACACTGTTTCTAACACTGAGATGTCCCCCGCTGAGAGCTATGGTCTGAAGTCGGGATCTGATCCTCGGTGGCCCCCTTCCCCTGCCCAGCTCTTTGCTGCCCAGTCAGTTCTGCTCCCGGATCCTGAACCTCAGATCCTTGCATCACATGTCACAATAAATACATCCTCTCCGTCACAGAACACCTTTATCATCCCTCATTGCCCAGACTTCACAGGCGCCCATACCTTTAGTCTCCACAAGAAGAAAGACGGCTGTGATCTCCATATCGCCGCACTTTTATTTACCTTATCTGTAATATAATTAATAGATGACTGTGCAGAGACCAAGGTGCCTTCAAAGAGAAGGAGACAGCTTCGTAGGAAACTTGCTCTTTTGAATCAGTCCTGGACTCTATCAAAGCCTGTGTGATAATTTCATGTAAATCCTGGTGTTCCGAAACTGTATCTTTTAACCTGTACGTACCATTTTTTAACACACTATATTTCAAAGGCCCTGAAGCCTGGTCTAATTTGTATTGCAGAATTATATTATAATCGGCAAGCGGCACATCACACTGATTTCTTAAAATTAAGATGGAAGCTCATTATAAAGACATTCGCAGGGGTTTCCTGTAGTCGTCTCAGAAGGGCTGTGATGGGGAAAATCAGGTCCTCAAGCTAAAGTTTCCTGGTTCCCTGCTGTCAGATCCCACCACGGGTTTTGGATTTTGAAACTGCCTCTTGGCAGGATCAGGCGGTCCCGACATGTCCTGTTGCCCGACTATCAACCCTAATGATCACAGCTCATGACCATCTGAACCTCCGGTGTATTTGTTTACAAATTCCCCTTTGTTTAATCTGAGCAAATAAGACACGTTTTTACACATTTGGATTTCATAAATGCCCCCGTTCCTCTCGTGGGTCCCCCTCGAGGACTTTCCTGATGGCTCACGAGCGGCACTGTGGTTTGGTGCCATAGACTGTGAGCCAGTGGGCCTTTGTCCTGACACGTCTTCCGTCTACGAGAGGAAGCGGAGACGCGGGTGGAGAGAGGAGGGATGCCCGGAGAGACGCACCGCCCCGCACTCCCGTGGGGCCAGCCTCGGTCAGGCCGTGGGGCCGCCGCAGGCCCCAGTCCTCCTCCTGCCAGTTTGCGGGGGCAGCG
>SJYG01000068.1:3532121-3599046 GCA_006410535.1 Litocranius walleri
GGTGATGCGGGGTGGGGGGGTGAGGGGTCAGGGGCCGCTCGCTTCCTCTGTGCGGGTGTCCCGGGGCGGCAGTGACAAAGCGCCACAGACGTGGTAGCCTACAGCAACGGCCATCTCTTCTCTCAGCTTGGAGGCCAGAAGCCGAAGATCAAGCAGCCAGCGCAGGACGGCAGTCCGTCCAGCGCCTGGAGTGCCTCCCTGCCTCCTCCAGCCTGGGGCCTCCGGGCTCTCCTGGCCACATCTCTCGTGTCTCTGCCTGCCTTTACTCGGCTTCCCCTCCGTGGGTCTGGTGCTTCCATCTCCCGCTGAGTCAAACGCTCACAAGGACACTTGTCCTTGGATTCAGGGATAACCTAAGTGCAGGGTCGTCCCATTCAGGGACTTGAGCTTAATTACGTCTCCAGAGACACTTCCCAAAGGAGCTCGCCCTCAGGCTCTGGAGGCTGGATCTTGAATGTATCTTTTGGGGGGATACAACTCAACCCACTGCCCTTGGGAGCCTTCTTTAGAAACCCAGCAGGTGTTCCCCTGTGTCTGCATCTCTGGGGGTCCCAGGGCAAGTTCTCAGACAAGAGGACGGCCCCACATAGCATCCCGGTGTCTGGTGACCCCTCAGGCCGCCCTCGCTGCAACCCCAGGACTCCCAGGGTGCCCTCATGTAGAGAGCCACCACCGCCGTGTGGGGGCCGCCCGGTGCAGAGTGGGCCAGCCCCCCGAGAGGGCACAGGACTCGCTGAGGATGGAGGACGCACCAGAAGCCCCCCTGCAGAGCCGCTGTGGCCAAGACCTCAGGACCTTGCCCGCCGAGCTCTCCTTGGGCGCTCGGTGAGTTTTCTCTGCAGCCCCGGGTCCTCCTCCTTACCATGGTAGGATGGCGTCCCCGACTCAGTGGACACGAGTTTGAGGAAACCACAGGAGACGGTGAAGGACAGGGAGGCCTGGCGTGCTGCAGTCCATGCGGTTGCAAAGAGTCAGACACGACTTAGCAACTGAACAACCACCTCGGGAAATAGCGCCCAGATAGAGCTGGGGGCCAGGGCAGAGCTGTTTGTGGCAGCAGAGGTGCTGAGGATGCTTTGCCCCTGGGGAGTGGGGTTTCATTTCCCTCCTGAGTCCCGAGAGCCCCGCGGACCCCAGGACACCAGCTACCCTGAGTCACAGCCTCCCTGTTGCACCCACACGGGTCTGCTGCACTTCCCTCTGGCGGGCTGCACTCCAGGGTTCCAGCCCGCCTCCAGCCCACGGCCACCCCACGTGGGCCTGGATGGAGGACCAGCGGAGCAGTTCGTGGCTCCCAGAGATGTGTTACCCTGTGGCCTCCACCCACACCAGGCAGATGCTAGACTCCTCGTAGGACGCTGCCCCGGGGGGCTGGACAGCCCCACACCCCAGGCTGCGTGCCCCGTGTACCCGCAGCCATCAACCCGAAGGTCACCCGAGCCAGTCAGCTTCCCGAGGCTCCATTTCCTTCAAATCAAGCAAATAACCAGTTGCCTCTGGACAGAACACAAGAACGCGCAACTCTGCTTTGCTTCTTCTGGCTCCACATACCCCGGGGCTCCCTTGGGTCCTTAAGGCCCAACGGAGGCTCACGCCCTCCCGTAGGACTCCTGCAACCTCCTGCCCCTCCAGCCAAACTGTGGTCCTGGGCATCCCCGGGAACCCGCCACATGGATGGTACAGGCTGTCGGGAGCGAGGACCTTCTCCTAGGCTCCTGGAGACCCAGCTGGCTCCACCAAGCTGCTTTCCCTACAGAAGTGCATGAGGGTTCCCTTTAGACCCCATGCTCTCCTCAGTACAGTCTCTTCTGAGGACCCCACAGACCCAAACCCCCAGGCACACTGCAGGCTTGGGCAAGAAAGGGGATGGGAGAAGGGCCTCCAGGGAGGATGCAGAAGGTGCCTGTGTGGGCCCCTGGAGGCCCCCCGAGGTCCTCTGTGCCCCTCGGAGGCTCAGGTCTATTCCTGGTGGGGGCTGGGGGCCACCTCTTTGAGGCTGCGGGGCTACTTTCTGTTTGAGTTGGAAGCTGAGTTCAGAACTGTCCTCGAAAGTCTTTGTGGTTCTAGAAGGTGCCTCAGGATAGAGCCACCACAGCAGCCCTAAGGGAGGCATCTGGAGCATCCCCTCTCCCACCAGAGCACAGCGCTAGCCCACGCCTCACTCACCAAGCCCCACAGTGACACTGTATCTGCAGAAACGGCCCTGGGAGAGTCAGTGTCGTTTGCGTGGCGCATGAGTTGCAACGCATCTCTCTGCTGGGCCGACCCATCCATCGTCTGCATGTCCAGCACTTCGGCGGCTCCTCATGACATGTCCACCTGGTGCTGAACTCATGGTCTCTGCCTTCGGGAAGCTGAGGCCTGGTGCTAGGCACCCAGGGGCAAGCCAGGAGCCTTCTATGGGTCATGCACAGGCTTTCGGCAGATTTGAGAAACACCGCAGCTGATGAGGCTGCACGTCTAGGGACCTGCTCTCTGATGTCAGGAAAGCTTTCCTCCGAGGCGGTCTCTGCCTTTCCTAGGTGAACGGTCCACCGTGGAAGAAGATGGCCATGCTCCAGTATCTGCTTCCATCACTTTGCAGTAGAATCCAGATTTCAACAGAGCCGTCTGCCACCTCATCAGGGTGGCACAGCAGCTTCCAAAGGTCCAGGCCCGTGCTCCCAGGACTGTTCCCTCTGCAGCGTGCCCAGGTCCTCAGGGCAGCTTGGCTGGGGCCTCTCTCCGCCGCTTCCTGTATCCGCCAAGGCTAGGGGGCTCCGGGTGATGCCTGGGGTCATCTCCAGCTGGTTGGTTCTCTTCTGCACCCTGAGTCAGGAGGGCTGGGACAAGGCATCACGGTGGGTGCTGTTTCGGCTGAGACGGATAGAAGCTTTTCACCGGTGAAGTTCAGAGAGCTCTCGACCCAGGAAATGCAACATGAACCTGCTTCATTATGATAAAAGACACTGTCGTGAAAGAGAAATGTAAGTGGAGACGCCAGCGGTGAATGATGGGGAGGTCCTTGGACAGGCTATTTCTTTCATGTCCTGGGGGAACGGGCAGGATTCCCACAGGGCCAACTTCTCCTCCATCTACCATTTAACTGCGCAGCATCTCGGGACCAGAGATGGGGCTGAGTTTTAGGTGTGGGGCTGCTCCCTCCCATTCCCCCCACCTGAAGGCCAGCATCACACGGCATGCACCTTCATGAGGGGGCGAGTCTCTTGCCACACTGCAGGAGGGACCTGGCCCATGACCCACATGGGTGGCACCTGGCCGTCCTCTGTAACCTCGAGGCTCTGGGAGCAGAATTCCTTCAGCATTTCCGAGCATCCAGCGCTCCTGTCCACTCCTGTCCTGAGCCCAAGACCAGAGGTTGGATGGGACGGGAGGAGCCTCGGGGCGGCTCGCAGCACAGTCCCCAGGACGTCGAAGGTGCCTGGCTGAGGCTGGCTCCCTGCTGCCTCCTGCCATTCTCAGGGTGAAGGGAGAGGTCCTGACCACGGCTTCCTGAGGACAACTCTCATTCTGGCGCATCGCGGGGGCCTTTGCAAACATCTCAGTTGTTCTCTGTCCCCTCTCCCCGGGGTCTGGCGCTCTAAGGAGGATGCTGGCAGATCCTCCCCTTGTCTTCAGGAATCCGTCTCCCCTCTGTGGTGCTCCTTTCTCCTCTCCAGGCTGTCTTTTTGGAGGCAGGGTCTTTGGGACCATCTGTCACCGTGCGCCATGCCTGCAGGAGCTCTGGAAAGCCAGGGGCCCAGGCTGGTCAGGCCTGCAGTCAGAAGGTAGGTCCCGCCACCCTGGCTCTAGGCCAGGGCTGTGGTTCCCATGAGCCTAGTCCTTCAGCAGATGGAGGCAAGTCCTGAGGTCAAGTCCTGCTCCGTCCCAGGGACCCCGAACGGGGTCTTACCGTGGACTGCTCTGGAACTCAGAAACCCGTGGAAACTCCTGATGCAACTTAAGAAGGAGCTGGAAGGATGGGAAGGGTAGTTGGGGTAATGGGAAGGAGTGGTGGAGGCTAAGTCCCGGCTTTTGGTCCAGGGCGCCCTCGCTGGATTGCTCGAGCCCCTCCTCCTTCTGTCTGGCAGGAGCATCACTTCTGGCTTCCTGTCTCAGGTGTCACAGGCCACCAGTCTTCCGGATGCTTTCTTTTTTCTTTTTGCCTTCAGGAGCTGACTCCTTCCTGACTTGAGAACACCCTTCTCTTACGTCGCTCCTGGCACTGACGGTCTTTCTGACAGGTTTCCGACAACAGAAACCTCGCCCGCCCATGGACGTGTCTCCCAGAGCCGGCTGCTTTGGACTGCTGGCAACGTCAGGCTAAGACCAGAAGGTGTGCCCACGCCCCCACCCCAATGAACCCCTAGAATCAGCCTCCCAGCTGGGCTGGCACCTGGAGACAAGTTGTGGGTTGAGGATGGGAAGGAGGGCAGGGAGGGAAGTGGCGGCTTGTACTTTTCTGTGGAACTGATTGTAATTCCGACAGCAACTCTTGCCATATTTTTGGGACATTCAAACAATTCCAGCTAAACATTAAAACCAGGCGTTGCTGTTCTGGGACTGGAAATCGAAAAGCGCAGCACTAAGTCATTATGTTTTTATGACTTTGGTTCACATTTGGGTATAAAATCCAGTAAATAACTGTTAAAAGCAGAGTCATTTGCTCAGAAGTATTTTACAAGCATAGTTTTTGGAATGGCAGAACTTTCCGCTGGATATTCCCCCCTCTGTGTGCACGGAAACTCTGGGTCTTTCTGCTGTTAACAATGCCTGTCCTTTCAGGCCTGGGTGCGGGTGCGGGCCTGATCTGTCCGAACTGGTTCCAGGCCTGGGGCACCTCCCCACCCTGTAGTCCTTCCCGTGGTTTGCATAGCAGGACCAGCCTTGCTTTCCAGGTTCAGCTGTGGGTGCTGACATCAAGGTATGAACGTCCAGCCTCCCTGGAGGCCCCACCACAGCTTCCACTCTTGGGTCAAGACCAGCCTGTTCTCTGCTCATCGGCTCTTGTGGGTCCACCCTGTCCGAAGGCCGTATGATGTTCCCCTTCCCACCCCTTATCTCAGCAATGACTGGGCGGGGTCATTCCTCAGAGATGCTGGGAAGAACTTCTGGACGACAGGCTGGTGGACAAACAAGACACCCCTTGAGATCAGCTCTGGAGCTAGCTCATTCAGGGAGGGCCCTGCTTCAGGTGGCCCATCCAGCCCATCACAGACAAGAGCTGAGTACTGACAGCAAGCCTGCAGACGGCGTGAAGCCATTTTTATAGATGAGCAGACTGTGGGGGCAGGGGCCAAGGGGCTTTTCCCAGGCCCAGCAGCTAGCGAGGCACACGGACATGCCCGTGCAGCCCTCACTGGCCCCACCATGGTGACAAGGCATTTGAGCAGACTGCGTTCTCAGGGGCCTCGGGTCCCATCACAGCATCACTGCAGTCTTCTTAGACAAGGCTACTGGGCTTCGAGGCCAAACAAGGTGCCCTTCCAGTGCCAACCGAGGCGCCTCTGTGCTGCCTCCCAGACCTGTCCATATGCTCCAGGCTGCACAGCTGTTCCCGATTCCTGAGGGTGGAGGCAGACGTCAGAACAGTGTGTGCTGTGGTCCTCATTTGAATCCAACCTCACTCCTTAAGTGGCCTTGGCCTTCAAACGGTAAACGCAACTTTTTTAGAAAGCAAGCTGGTGAAAAGGTAAGTGCTTCTTTTGCCATCATTTTGCTTTCTCTATGGCCGTTTTCATGACCTGCAGGAACAATAGAATCCAGCATCTTGGTATTCAGAATGCCCTTGAGAAGGCGTAGTAATACCGTCCTCTGAATGTTCCCTGGAAAGACTGATGATGAAGCTCCAATATTTTGGCCACCTGGTGCAAAGAGCTGATTCACTGAGAAGGACCCTGACACTGGGAAAGATTGAAGGCAGGAGGAGAAGGGGACGACAGAGGATGAGATGGTTGGATGGCATCACCGACTCGATGGACACAAATCTGAGCCAGCTCTGGGAGATGGTGAAGGACAGGGAAGCCTGGCGGGCTGCAGTCCGTGGGGTCACAGAGGGTCAGAGGTGAATGGGCCCCTGAGCAATAGCAGCAGAGCCGCCCCCTGCCTACATTATCATCTGCGCTCCCTTCTGAGGTTTTATTATCATGCCTGCCAAAACAGATGCCACTCTTTTCCTGCTTTCTCATGTGGGGAGTGTTAGCCCTGAAAGGACTCAAGTGTGGGGTGTTCAGGGATTGGCAGCTGGAAGGAATCCCCAAGGGACAAACCCAGCCACCGCCTCCCTCTGGACTCTCAGCCATGTGTCTGTCAACGTCAGGCATCCTGAGGGCTCCTGGACCCTAATCTTCAAGGACCTTCACCTTAATGTAAGGTTTCCTGAAATGTATAATCTTAAGAGGATTTTCTACCTAGAGTCTGCTTTTAGTTTTTCCCAACAAAGTCTCAAAGTGTTGGCCAGTGGTGATGACTAAAGATGGACATTTTGGACAGGAAACATGGGAAGTGGGATGTGAAAACTGGTTCTTATGGAAGCCACACAAAAAGGATGCTGAGGTCCTTTCAACCAGGTGACCTGGGGAGGAGTTTGGGGTGGACCCATTCAGATGTTGCTGCCACAGATAAAAACCCCCCACTTCTCAACAATGAAGCTTGAGTATCCACACGCTCCTTCAGATAAACAGGTGGCGTACAACAGTGTTTCAGAACCGCAGAATACCTAGACTGGAGCTCCGACAAAGGCTTGCTGTGCTGGGCTCACTCAGCCATGTCCTACTCTTGGCAGCCCCATGGACTGTAGCCCGCCAGGCTCCTCTCTCCATGGGGATTCTCCAGGAAGGAATACTGGAGTGGGTAGCCAATTTTTCCTTCAGGGGATCTTCCCAACACAGGGGTTGAACCCAGGTCTCTTGCACTGCAGGTGGATTCTTTACTATCTGAGCCACCAGGGAAGCCCAGGAAGATGAGTGGGTAGCCCATCCCTTCTCCAGGGGATCTTCCCAACCCAGAAATCGAACAGGAGTCTCCTGCATGGCAGGCGGATTCTTTACCAGCTGAGCTACCAGGGACGCCCCCAACATAGGCGTATTTTGCACCAAAACAAAGCATTCGGTTTCTGGAGTCTATGCCATTGATTAAATTTTATAATGGGAAAAAACACAAATCTGAGCCAGCTCTGGGAGATGGTGAAGGACAGGGAAGCCTGGCGGGCTGCAGTCCGTGGGGTCACAGAGGGTCAGAGGTGAATGGGCCCCTGAGCAATAGCAGCAGAGCCGCCCCCTGCCTACATTATCATCTGCGCTCCCTTCTGAGGTTTTATTATCATGCCTGCCAAAACAGATGCCACTCTTTTCCTGCTTTCTCATGTGGGGAGTGTTAGCCCTGAAAGGACTCAAGTGTGGGGTGTTCAGGGATTGGCAGCTGGAAGGAATCCCCAAGGGACAAACCCAGCCACCGCCTCCCTCTGGACTCTCAGCCATGTGTCTGTCAACGTCAGGCATCCTGAGGGCTCCTGGACCCTAATCTTCAAGGACCTTCACCTTAATGTAAGGTTTCCTGAAATGTATAATCTTAAGAGGATTTTCTACCTAGAGTCTGCTTTTAGTTTTTCCCAACAAAGTCTCAAAGTGTTGGCCAGTGGTGATGACTAAAGATGGACATTTTGGACAGGAAACATGGGAAGTGGGATGTGAAAACTGGTTCTTATGGAAGCCACACAAAAAGGATGCTGAGGTCCTTTCAACCAGGTGACCTGGGGAGGAGTTTGGGGTGGACCCATTCAGATGTTGCTGCCACAGATAAAAACCCCCCACTTCTCAACAATGAAGCTTGAGTATCCACACGCTCCTTCAGATAAACAGGTGGCGTACAACAGTGTTTCAGAACCGCAGAATACCTAGACTGGAGCTCCGACAAAGGCTTGCTGTGCTGGGCTCACTCAGCCATGTCCTACTCTTGGCAGCCCCATGGACTGTAGCCCGCCAGGCTCCTCTCTCCATGGGGATTCTCCAGGAAGGAATACTGGAGTGGGTAGCCAATTTTTCCTTCAGGGGATCTTCCCAACACAGGGGTTGAACCCAGGTCTCTTGCACTGCAGGTGGATTCTTTACTATCTGAGCCACCAGGGAAGCCCAGGAAGATGAGTGGGTAGCCCATCCCTTCTCCAGGGGATCTTCCCAACCCAGAAATCGAACAGGAGTCTCCTGCATGGCAGGCGGATTCTTTACCAGCTGAGCTACCAGGGACGCCCCCAACATAGGCGTATTTTGCACCAAAACAAAGCATTCGGTTTCTGGAGTCTATGCCATTGATTAAATTTTATAATGGGAAAAAACTATAACCGAACGACTGGGTTAGAAGGAGGAAACACCGTACTCGGGGAGCCAAGTAGCGTTTGAGACTCTTTTCGTAAACTTAGAATCAGACACTGGTGGCTCAGAGGTTAAAGCATCTACCTGCAATGCAGGAGACCTGGGTTCAATCCCTGTGTCAGGAAGATCCCCTGGAGAAGGAAATGGCAACCCACTCCATCATTCTTGCCTGGAGAATCCCATGGATGGAGGAGCCTGGTGGGCTACAGTCCATGGTGTTGCAAAGAGTCGGACACGACTGAGCGATTTCACTTTACTTCACTGCAAGGTATCTTTACAGCTTCATAAATTATCATTTAGAAATGACTTCTCTTTTGTCTATGCTGCGTTGCTTCCTTGCTTATAAGCAGGACTAGGTTAGGAAACAGAAGGTAGGACTGGACACATTAGACTGTACGTGCTTCTTAGGTGACAGACATCCATCACCCTTTCATCATCGGATCCAACCTCCACACACCCTCGTGGGGTCAAGAAAGGAATGACCCATTTAGGGAAGAGACAGCCGAGCTTCGAGAATTCAGGCATCTCACTCCAGGTCTAGGTACTGCTAAGCATGTGGCAGGCCGGGAAATGCACCCAGGTGTGCTGGAGTCTGGAAATTGCCTTTTTGCCATTGCATTACACACCTGACGAGATGCTCATGTAACCCACTGTGAAATATTGCCTGTAATTATAAAAATACAGGGGACTTTGTGTGCCGCGTGCTCCTATCTCACTCTTCATTAAACCCCAGTGAGAAATCGGTGATAACAGTGATCAGCTCTCCCGTCACCCAGCCAGTTATAACAGTGTCGCTAAATTCTCAGAGTGGGGAGCAGGATGCTGCAAATATTGAAAAGCTATTCAACACGTGCCTTTTCTGGCCTGGACGGAGGTGTCTGAGTTTGTACGTGTTTCACGGTCTTCATCTGAATCCGGGTAGTAAACGCAGCGTCAAGATTTAAAGCCCAGGAAATAAGTCCATTAGTGCTCCCAGTGGGTGTCACTTAGATGCTTCTAAGCCACATCTGCTGAGATGAAATGGCATTCCCGGGACATGTGGCCGCCTTGTGGCTGTGCGGTTGTTCTGGAATGTGAGTGTGTTGGGCCAAAGCGAAGCCTGGAGCCGCCTGAGCCCTTGGAGTGGTCCTCCCCCTGCATCTAGAGCCAGAAGCAGAGTCTCCTGCTGCCCGTGGGGTGCAGAACCACTGGGCCCCAGGCTGGCTGCCCCTGGACCAGGGAGATCCTGGACACAGGAGGCTAATTGGATTCCAGGTGATGTATTTTTTCTGAGACAAAGCCCCACATCCTGCCCAACGGGACCAGAGTGGTCAGGTAAATATCATGTTGCCCCAGAGAGACATCCTGACAAAGAAATGAGCATGTCTGTCAGTGCCCCAGCCAACAGGCTGGACGAAGGCTCCCCCGCGCCCTCCCGCCCTGGCTGGCTCGGTCACCCGTGGTCGTCCCTCACTGGGTGGCCCCCTGCCCTGCTCCTAGTCCGCTGTTACATCAGCTTGTAAAGTCCAGTGAAAAGTACAGGAATGTTCATTGTGCTGTTTTCGTTTTTTGACTTCTCATAGGTTTGGCGTGTTTCCAGATTAACAAGTTGGAGGAAACTTTGTCTCAAAACAAAAAGCCCCAAAGGGGTCCTGCTCTTGGTTGGATTTCCTGTTGCAGCACCCTTGCAGGGTGTGAGCTCCAAGCTTCCATGCAGACGCTATTCCAGGTTCCAGATCAACCACGAGGCTCCCCTTGGGGTCGAGAGGAGAGAGTCCCTGTGCGTCCTGGACTCAGACGTGCGGCCCCCATGAAATCGGACCCTGGAGTCCAGCCTGGACCAGCCTAGTGGCTCCCTCATTTCTGGCACTTTGGGGACCCGGAGTCCCTTAAGCTTCCCAGCAGACAGGGCAGGATCTTAGGTGATAGGTCCAGTAAGGACTCATCCGCTGGAGCCAGGACCTGTCTTCATGGAATTGGGTAAAGTCTCCCAGTAACCCAGTCCAGCAGGACGGACGTTAGGAGAGGGCTGGGGGGTCCTGATGATGGACTGGGGTTCCCATAGCTGGGTCCCCCTTCCAAGGGTGCTGAACACGGTGACTCGGCGCTAAGGGCAAGGACACTGGTTAGGGCATCCACACGCCTACGTGAGGGGCTGCTCCCGGTGGAGACCGGGCTGGGAGGTGGAGGGGGTTCCCGGAGGCGGGGCCAGGCTGTCCCCCCCAGGCAGTGCTCGGTGCTTCCATCATCGCAGATTCGAGGTTCCGTGTCACTCAGCCCTCCTCACACAGTGGCTTTTCTTAAACGCCATTCTCAGCGTTCAAGGGGAAATTTGGTAGAACACTGGATAATTAAATATCATGTTTCCCTAATTCTAAGGTGCTGACAACAGTAATATGCACCATTAACTTAATAACAGCTTTTCTGGAATTCATCCGACATGTAACACCAACAGGCTTCCCAGATGCTCCCTGACTTCAGAACCAGTTTCTCAAAGCCCCGAGCACAAGGAAATGCTATGAGTTTGGGAAACGCTGTGTTAAGTTTGGAAGTGCATCTTTCCTGCAGAACTTCCCAGAGATCCAGTTTTTAAAAGTGCCCGAACACAAGGAAATACTATGAGTTTGGGAAACGCTGTGTTAAATTTGGGAAGTGTGTCTTTCCCAAAGACTTCCCCAAGATCTTCCCAGAGACTGGACGCACTGCCGTTTCTACGGGGCTGTGACGGGCAGTTTGTTCAGTCCAGCCTCAGGCGCCTGGCTCTGCCTCTTAGGGCCCTGGTTTGGTGCCCACCTGGAGACGCGGGTCCCTCCATCCGCTTCTCTGCCATGGTCTGCGTCCCCCCGGGTCTGTGGTGTGTGAGCTGCCATCACTCTGGAGCTAGGGGTCTGCACATCCCACCAGCCTGACCTCAGGTCTCCTCTCTGCTGGCAAAGCCATTACGTCTCTTAGCTTCCTTAGGGAACCCCCAGTGCAGTCCAGCTACCAGGGAGACTCAGCATCGCGCAGCCCTGCAGGGACCCCGGGGTTGGCGGAGACGGGCCTTCACATCCTCTGGCCTCCAGGCTTCCGTATCCCCAGCGCTTCTCGAGACCGTCTCGCCAGCAGGACTCCAGCCCTGCCCCAGGTCCTTCAGATCGGGTTTCTACGGCTCCCTGTGATCCTGAAAGAGCTGGAAGGCAGAGTCCTCCCATGGGCAATGCCCACTGCCAGGCATGTCCCAGAGGGCCGTGGCCACAGTGTGGACGCGCATCCCAGGTGCCCAGCCACAGACTCATGGAGGAACCATTAGGGATGCGAGAGCTTTCTACCCATTTATCCAGTGAATGTTTACTGTGCCAGGATCCTGCTAGATTCAGGGACCCCGCATGGACCCTGTAGAAGGGGTGTCTGCTCTTCTGGGGGTGGGAGACCAGCCGAACATTCTATCAGCCCTGCACGTACTGCGGAGAAAAGGGAAGGGGGAGGACGGAGCCCCACTGCCCAGGTCGTTCCAGTGGGAGCCTGAAACCCCCTCTGATGAACTGACCCAGTGTGGGGCAGCCCCAGGGTGGGAGCCGTGGGCATTTTGGAGATAAGGGTCAGGATGAGCTGGACTCCCCTAGTGGGTTCGGTGAACAGGCAGATAGTTTGCAAACACGGTTTCTGTAGAGAGTCGGGGGTTAGTAGGGTTGTGCCTGTCACTCATGAGACCACCCCTGGGGGTCTGGGCATTAAGACTCCAAACTCCAGTCTTCTCTGGACCAGCATCCAGCCGGTGTGTCTTGGGGTCCCCTGGAAGCCAGGTCTGAAGCGCGTGATGCCGGGCCTTTACCCAGTCACTCTCTCTGCATGGTTGTAAGTGAAGAGGATTCAGGTCTGAGTCAGAACTCTTGCCCTTCCAGAACATTCTTTCTTAGTGGCATGTTCCACTGCAGACACAGGGTCCTTTCTCGTCTTTCTCAAACTGAAAATAGACGGACATGGAATTTACCAGAATCTCTTTCTAGGGCAGACTTGTTGTGTCACTACAAATGACAAACACCCCTGTGTGCCAGGCGCGTGGCCCTGCATGCCAAACACCAGAGATAAAAACCAGCCTCCCCGTTGGTCGGCCGCACTCCATCTCCGGTCCCTTCTCTGTGCAAAGATGGTATTAGTAAATCATGGTCATAAGGAGAAGCAATAAAATGTGGAGAAGGGTTCTAGGCATGTCTGGCAGTTGATTAATGTGTTATCGTTCTGGATTTTGTGGTGTATATGGTCTTCATTAAACTTTTCATATTTGTAACTTCATGTTCTCATTCTCCGTAAATGTCCACTTTTGTGCCTAATTCTTTTCCTCAAAAAGCCTCCGCCACTCTCCTCACCCTTTCCTTGGATAAACTTCTGTCGCTCACACCTGGATCTGTCTCCCCGTGGAGGTGTTGAGGATGTGAACTCTCCAGAGAGAGAGAGAGAGAAGCAGGAGAGCCTGGACTGCCTGTCAGAGCGAGGAGGCCCCGCGCCTGGAGGGAAGGCAAGCAGGAAGGAGTGGGTCCAGGGGTGCAGCCTGGGGGCCCTAGAGGCTCTCGTCATGATGTGAACTTTTAGGAAGAGAGAAATGGAGATTGTCGGGGAGCCAGGTCAGAGAAGTGGCCTGTCCCATTCATGCTTTCTGGAGCAATTCTGGCCACTGCCTCATGACCTGCTCTCAGGCTTATCCATGGGCTGCTCCCTAAAGTACCTGATGCTCTTGGGATCCCCTGCCCCTGCCCCCTGGGGGCTCTAGAAGATATTTCATCATGACATGAGAATGAGTTCTAAAGCTGTTCTCTGGGAATGTAAAGTCAGATTCGAGTGAGACCTTTCAAAATGAAGGAAGGAGCAAGAATTATGCACCACCCTGTGCCAACCCCCCTCACCCCCACATGCTGGGGCCTCTGCAGAATTCACCTGGAGAAGGAAATGGCAACCCACTCCAGGACTCTTGCCTGGAAAATCCCACGGAAGGAGGAGCCTGGTGGGCTACAGTCCGTGGTGTTGCGAAGAATTGGACAGGACTGAGCGAACACACTTTCTTTTTTCTTTCTGCAGACTCCACAGAGGCAGACTCCCAGTGGGGCCGCAGACTCTGCTCTGGACACGTGGAGGGCACACTCGTGGGATGGAAGGTCTGCTCCCTGCTGTCCTGGGACCCAACACCCTTCTGTCTTCCAGCGTTTACTTTGGAGGAGACTGCAGGATGCCCGGCGCCTGCATGAAATGACACAGAGCCAGGCCCCCTGTCCAGTTTCTCTGGAGGGAAAATGTCTCACAGAATACAGGACACGATCTCAGCAGAGAGCGGCGTGTCCTGCCCAATGGCCCTCTCCGTCTGCACGCCTGGGTCTGTGTCTTGTTCTACATCGTGATCTTCGTGCAGATGCCCATAGGGGTGGCCTGTCGGGATGCAGGCCCCGCATCACCCCCAGGACTCCTCCTGGAGATGCTCTGACCTCTCCCAGCCACACCGTCTCCTCCCGCTCCAGCCTCCTGCACCCCTGGAAACCAGGAATCTGCTCCCTGCTTCCAGAATCTTGTTCTCTCAAGGACGTGGCCTAAATGGAAGCATGGGGCACGTCAGCCCTGGGGTCCGGGTTCTCTTCAGTAGGCATAGACCCTCGGGATTTGCCCAGGCCGTGGTGTGTGTCAACAGCTCCGCTCCGGGCTATTTCTGAGTAACGTTCCATGGAACGGATGGGCAAGGCACTTTTTGAAATGCATTTCTCCTTATCACAGTCCCTGGGAAAAGACCCAACGGGGTGACTCCCAACACGTCTTGAGTGATTTCAGGGCCTTGGGGTAAGTCTGCACCAGTGTAGGTCTTCCTCGTGGGGCTGCATATTGGGGGGCTTATTGGAAAAGCAAAGGGGACACGGTGAAACTCAGCCTGAATTGCAGCTCAGGGACCAGGGGGCGCCGGGAGGAGTGGGCACAGCTCTACCTGCTAACCTGGATCTGTCTCCCCGTGGAGGTGTTGAGGATGTGAACTCTCCAGAGAGAGAGAGAGAGAAGCAGGAGAGCCTGGACTGCCTGTCAGAGCGAGGAGGCCCCGCGCCTGGAGGGAAGGCAAGCAGGAAGGAGTGGGTCCAGGGGTGCAGCCTGGGGGCCCTAGAGGCTCTCGTCATGATGTGAACTTTTAGGAAGAGAGAAATGGAGATTGTCGGGGAGCCAGGTCAGAGAAGTGGCCTGTCCCATTCATGCTTTCTGGAGCAATTCTGGCCACTGCCTCATGACCTGCTCTCAGGCTTATCCATGGGCTGCTCCCTAAAGTACCTGATGCTCTTGGGATCCCCTGCCCCTGCCCCCTGGGGGCTCTAGAAGATATTTCATCATGACATGAGAATGAGTTCTAAAGCTGTTCTCTGGGAATGTAAAGTCAGATTCGAGTGAGACCTTTCAAAATGAAGGAAGGAGCAAGAATTATGCACCACCCTGTGCCAACCCCCCTCACCCCCACATGCTGGGGCCTCTGCAGAATTCACCTGGAGAAGGAAATGGCAACCCACTCCAGGACTCTTGCCTGGAAAATCCCACGGAAGGAGGAGCCTGGTGGGCTACAGTCCGTGGTGTTGCGAAGAATTGGACAGGACTGAGCGAACACACTTTCTTTTTTCTTTCTGCAGACTCCACAGAGGCAGACTCCCAGTGGGGCCGCAGACTCTGCTCTGGACACGTGGAGGGCACACTCGTGGGATGGAAGGTCTGCTCCCTGCTGTCCTGGGACCCAACACCCTTCTGTCTTCCAGCGTTTACTTTGGAGGAGACTGCAGGATGCCCGGCGCCTGCATGAAATGACACAGAGCCAGGCCCCCTGTCCAGTTTCTCTGGAGGGAAAATGTCTCACAGAATACAGGACACGATCTCAGCAGAGAGCGGCGTGTCCTGCCCAATGGCCCTCTCCGTCTGCACGCCTGGGTCTGTGTCTTGTTCTACATCGTGATCTTCGTGCAGATGCCCATAGGGGTGGCCTGTCGGGATGCAGGCCCCGCATCACCCCCAGGACTCCTCCTGGAGATGCTCTGACCTCTCCCAGCCACACCGTCTCCTCCCGCTCCAGCCTCCTGCACCCCTGGAAACCAGGAATCTGCTCCCTGCTTCCAGAATCTTGTTCTCTCAAGGACGTGGCCTAAATGGAAGCATGGGGCACGTCAGCCCTGGGGTCCGGGTTCTCTTCAGTAGGCATAGACCCTCGGGATTTGCCCAGGCCGTGGTGTGTGTCAACAGCTCCGCTCCGGGCTATTTCTGAGTAACGTTCCATGGAACGGATGGGCAAGGCACTTTTTGAAATGCATTTCTCCTTATCACAGTCCCTGGGAAAAGACCCAACGGGGTGACTCCCAACACGTCTTGAGTGATTTCAGGGCCTTGGGGTAAGTCTGCACCAGTGTAGGTCTTCCTCGTGGGGCTGCATATTGGGGGGCTTATTGGAAAAGCAAAGGGGACACGGTGAAACTCAGCCTGAATTGCAGCTCAGGGACCAGGGGGCGCCGGGAGGAGTGGGCACAGCTCTACCTGCTGGCCACCTGGGTTCCTGGGCATCTTTGGGGGCCGATGCTCCTTGCAGGGTGCTCTGGGCTGCCCCGGGAAAGGGCAGCAGCTTTTGCTGTTTCTGTCGGCACAAGGAGGCCGGGACGCCCTGTTCCTTGCAGAGCGTGTGGGCAGTCTTTCCTGCAGGGTCCCCTGGTGTGAAACGGCAGGTGTCTGGGGGATTGGGGTGTGGCCCATATCTGTGGGGTGCCAGTCCAGGATAACTTTCTCCAGGTGTGGAACGGGCCTGCCCATTTACTCCATCGCAGCTCGGGTACCAGCACCCTCTGCTCTCTGAGAACGAATTGGTTAATTCTGCAGAGTGCTTTGGAAATGCAAAGTGCAGTAAAAGGCTCCGATATAAGAGGCTCTCCCGTGCACGAGGAGCAGTGTGCAGAGGGGTCTGCGGTGTGCCTAGTAAATTTCATGACTGCTTTTGGAAATTATGCTTTCTTATTTATAAGTCTTGTCAAAGAAATAAATTGGATGGAATCACCAGATGGCCCTAAATATTGTCTTTATTGCCTAGAACCGTCTGTAGAGAGCTCCCGTTATGGGAACGGGAAGCCTTACGGTGGGGACGCCCGGGAGGGAAAGGACACAGGCTTAATTCCAATGATCGTCACGACCATGTATCTATTTGCTCAGTAAGGTGAGGGGGAGACCATCTCATTTAGACTTATTAAAGCATCCAAAGTGTAACACTCTTCTAAAGGGTCACTATAAATATGCCACATACTGTATTTCATGGAGTTTATGGGAAAGGAAATTGAAATCTCCTAAAAATAGAATTGAACCTTGTCCAAACAGTATTGGATACACCAAACGAGTGTTTTTGTTATTACATCGAACAGGCTGATATTCCGGGCACATTTTTATAAAACTTCAGTTTGTTTTCATAAATTGTGGACTTTCCTACAATTCTTGGGTTTCTTGCAATTATCAGCCAGTGTGACGGTGTTTTTGAAAGTGAAACTGAAAGGCTGGTTTGAGGCAGGGTGGCCCCTCCTCCCGTCTGCCCTGCTCTGGTCCTTGGCACAGGCACGGGGTCTGGGGCGGCTGGGTGGGGCCAAGGGGGCAGGGGGCGAATGCTGGCTGGTCTGCACATGCCCCAGGTCTGGGAACAGAAACGGTCCACCGTCAAAGCCCCAGTTGCAGTCCACAGGGCAGGCTTGTGCCCTGGAGGCCTCCCCCCCAACCCCCGCACTGCTATCTTGAGACCAGGAGTACTGATTTCCTGCAAGGAGACAGAGACCAAGAGATTTGCAGAGACGTGAACCCAGAAGCTTCACGCTTCCGGGCCATCCACCTGTGAGAGTCTGTCACTCGAGGAGAGTGAAGCCTCTCGCTGTCACAGCTGGTCTACCTGCAGCCGAATGCACTGTGCCGACGGCCGAATGGCTACCTGCCGGGGCAAGATAGGGAACAAGCAGAGCGGTCAGGAATTACTGTGTAACAGCAGGGCTGTGCCTCAGATCAGGCAAGCTAGGGAACAAGCAGAAGGATCAGGACGCACGGCTGTGCCTCAGATCAGGCAAGTGGAGACACCCTAGGCATCCCCCAGCCCACCTGGACGCTTGTACCTGAACAGGTGAGTGGGAGGGGAAAGGATGAGCCTTCCAGGTGTGTTCTCAAGGTAATGCTGACCTCTGAGCGTCAGCACCAGTGCAGCTGAGAATGACACGATGGGGTGGCTTGGCACCACTTTCTTCTGGAAAGAGGCCTTCGTAATTCACAAAGGAACCTGGTTTTCTTAGTTTATAGAGCTCTCCATCAGGCAGCGTTTCTGCAGCACGTGGGCTCCCTGTCCACAGATACGTTTTCTCAATGATCCTTAGTGTTAGCATAAATTATTTTAATTTCTATTACTCAAAGGTGTACACAAATAAAGCTAATATAAACCCTTTATGCTTGCCATTTGCACATTAAATTGAAAATTACATGCAAGTAAAGCTTTACTATCAGTAATACTTAAATTAATAACATCAGTGTCATGGTTGGGTTTCAGTTGTTGCTTTCCCTATAAATGCTGTTGAGACTTCTGGTGCTTCTTTTTGGGTAAACACGCTGCTGGATGGTGCTGAGAGTCCTCATCGGTCTCCTCTCCTTGAACTATAGAGAATATCCTTCCAGTCACCTGGATGCTGCAGGGACGTTGCTTGTACAAAGGGTAGTAAATTCCAGTTCTCTTTTTCTTAATAGCAGGTCACAATCAAGTCCAGTTTATCTATAAAACAAAGCTCTTATAGGTCCTTACATGCTTAGTTATGACTGAAACTCAAGTGCAGAATTAAAAACTCCTTATAAAGGAAAGATGCACGGGTTTCGGAGGGTGTCTAGTCTATGGACCCCTCCCAGTCTGCAGGGCATGCTTACATAGAAACAATCAGCTGATTCTAGAGCGTTTGGTAATAGCGTCTAAAGACCAGCTTTCACTCACAGTATGCAGATGTGGGCTTGAATTGGTTAGATGTCCTTGTGCAGACATACTTTGTTACATTTATAAGGAAGTAGCTTAAGAATCTTATGTGTGATGTATCCACCGCAGTAAGATTCCGAGTCTCCTCTCGCTGGGGGCTTTTCTTGCTGGAAAATTTCAGCCACAGAGCTATGTCAGGGACCGAGAAGAGGATTATTCACTACCAGGCATCTCCTCACGAATAAATGCAACTTTTTAACACAATTCAATGTTCGAGCATAGTAGATGAACAATGTTGTGATCGTTCCAAGTAGACAGCAAAGGACCTGAGCCGTACATATACACGTATGCATTCTCCTCCAAGTACAACAGTTTTTAATCTACCAGTAAAAGAAATTTTACCATCCTCAACATGCTCAACTGACTTTTTTGAATATATAGTGCTCCATTAAGGGTCAAAATTTAAGAAAATAAGTAAAAAGTGTCATGGAGGAAAAAAAAAATTCCCCTCTCCACTCCCACAGCCTAGACATGACTCCTTGCCCAATAACTGAGGTGACTTGGCTTGTGTGTCTTCTGGGGTATCTGTGTTTCGTACAATCCGGCACCAGTACTTTTACACACACGGTGATCAGCTGTGCACCATTCTGCCCCTTATGAATTTCTCTCTTGTAACTTTACAGCCCTCAAGGTGATATGTGCATGCTTAATTGCTCAGTCGTGTCTGACTCTTGGTGATCCCATGGAGTGTAGCCTGCCAGGCTGCTCTGTCCATGGAATTCTCCAGGCAAAAGTACTGGAGTGGGTGGTCTTTTCCTTCTCCAGGGAATCTTCCTGACCCAGGGATTGTACCCACAACTCCTGCTTTGGCAGGCAAGTTCTTTACTCCTGAGCCATGGGGGAGACCCTCAAGTTGATATAGGGACCAGATGTTCACGAACAAAAACTGCAATTTAACAGCTTTCATCTAGGGTGACAATTTTGATGCTCATCCCATGACCATTTGGGATATTCTCAGAATGGTCCTAAAGATGACTTGATGTGGATTTGGGATTGATAAATGAACTCCATCTGGAACTGGGGGAAGCAGTGATTAGCAAAGGACTTTGACTATGTCTCCCGTTCATGCATCTCAAATACTCACTTGTTCAGCTGGACTCTGGACCTTCACACAAGGAGGCCAAAGCGAGTCCTGGCAAGGCTGTTCAGAACCGCTGTCTGAAGCCCGGGGTGGCTCCCTGGGGACACGTATGTGGTGTGGGGAAGAAGCACAGTACCCTCTGTCTTGCTGCTGCAACCGCATCTCTCTGGTCCATTTAACACCCGCCCTTCTTGACCATTGCTCACTGGCTTCAGTATGCTCTTTGTCTCACTTTCTTCATTGCTGGTTTGAGTCAAATTCAGCAAGAGTTCCCAGTTTATGCCCCTTGGGGTTTCAGGCACCCCCAGTATCTCCACCTGGGGTGTCTCTGCCGGCTGCCCCTTCCCCACCTCCCTGCAGGGCTCACCCCTCTTTCCCCGCTCCCTCCCTCCCTTGGGGCCTTCTCCAAATGCCACCTTCTCCAGGAAGCTTTCCCAGACCACCCTCCGCCCACCTAGTTTGTTCACTGATCCCTTCGGTCTCTGCTTCTCTTGTATTTTTTCTCGGCTTGGAGAGATGATATGCTTATGTGTATGTTTCCTTTTTAGTAAGATCCCTTCCCTCCCAGGAGAGAGGGAGCGGGGGTTCTCCATCCACCCTGTCCCCCCATGGATCATGGGGACCCAGAACAAGCACCTTTGCCAAGTGAAGGAGCACACAGCTGAGCGGGTTTCTGGGGCAGCCGCCTGCACGCCCTGACGAAGGCCCGGGAGCTCAGGCGGGCCTCCCAGAGCTCAGAGGCCACCTTCCCAGGGGAGAGATGACAGGACATGCCCGGGACTCTGGCCCGTCTTCCTCCAAGCTGCCTTTCAACCTGAATATGGAGGGAGCCTAAAACCAGGAGGACCGTGCTTTTCGAGCGGAAGGGAGGCTGCGGAAGGCAGAGGAGACAGAGCGCCGAGAAGGCGCTCCTCCCATTGTGTGTGGGGCACCCTGCTTGAAAGCCAGTTCTCGGCGTGTCACTCCTGAGCTGTCGGAAGTTGAGGCTTTGTTAAATTATTTAGAGCTTTTGGGAGCTGACGATCAGGATGGGATTAAAGCTGGATATTCCTTTTTAATCGGTCCTGTTGGTCTGCTGCTGTTATTTTCAGTAACAACATATTTTCAGAAAGCATCGTTTCCATAGGAAATTAATTAGCCTCTGATTAGATGAAATCTGCTAAGCCCCATTCAACGGGGATCCTGCCTGCCAGAGCTGGACTTGCGATGGTCACCCTGAAAGGAAATTCTCTATGGAATGAAATCAAGGTTCACATTCATCTTCTTTATTATTCTCTTGTTTGTGCAAGGCCAATTTATGGTGAAATGTAATTCCTATTAAGTCGCGGGATATATACTTAATTTGAGGTTAGCATTATTAGAAAAATCATTAGGAAATTAATTATAAAAAATTTATAATGATCTTAGAGAAGTGTTTATGCAGAAGTCTTAAAACTTGTCTTGTGAACCTATTACTTTAGGCAAGAAGAAAGATGTCTTTGACAGTCTTTACAAAGAGCAGGAGCCATGGACCTCACTGGTCCTTAGGAGTTATTTGTAATGGAGGGTGCAACCTTATTTGGTCGGGTATTCCCGACCAGAAGTTCTCACTGGGTCCATGAATTCTTGTCGTGTTAGAACTGGATGGTTTATTCTGCATGTTCAACTCATTCTGCATAGAGAAATTCCAACTTGTTCGACAGTCTTCTTTGATGAAAATTTCCTCTGAGAAAAATTACCCATAACTGTCATTTCTTAAGTGCTAAGTTTTTTACATACATCATCTCATTTAATTCTCATAACAATAAATGAACTTGTACGTTATTATCAAGTATTGATATTTAAAGATAGGAAACAAAGGCTCTCAAAGAGGCCAATGCGGATTCAGGATCTATCGTTGTTCAACAGACAGGGTCTGAACTTAAGACCCACAGATGAAAAGGGCTTCACTCTAATCCACTGTGTGCTCTGCTCCCAGAAGCAGAGGGGAGGACCAGGTGCGGCTAGGAATCAAACGATGGGCGCTGTCATGCTGCAGTTCCATTGCTCTTTGTGATCCCACGGTGGGCTGCAGCAAGCCAGGCTTTCCTGTCCTTCTCTTTTTCCCAACATTTCTCAAACTCAAATCCATTGAGTCTGTGACGCCATCCAACCACCTCATCCTCTGTCATCCTCTTCTCCTCCTGCCTTCAGTCTTTCCCAGCATCAGGGTCTTTTCCAATGAGTTGGCTCTTCACATCAGGTGGTCAAAGTATTGGAGCTTCAGCTTCAGTTCTTCCAATGAATATTTAGAGGAGTTGATTTCATTTAGGACAGACTGGTTTGACCTCCTTGCAGTCCAAGGGACTCTCAAGAGTCTTCTCCAACACCACAGTTTAAAAGCATCAATTCTTTGGCACTCAGCCTTCTTTATGGTCTAACTCTCACATCCAAACACGACTACTGGAAAAACCATAGCTTTGACTATATGGTCAAACTTATATGCAGAGTACATCATGCAAATGCTAGGCTGGTGAAGCACAAGCTGAAATCAAGATTGCCAGGAGAATATCAGTCACCTCAGACATGCAGATGACACCACCCTCAGGGCAGGAAGTGAAGAGGAGCTAAAGAGCCTCTTGATGAAAGTGAAAGAGGAGAGTGAAAAAGCTGGCTTAAAGCTCAACATTCAGAAAACGAAAATCATGGCATCCAGTCCCATCACTTCATGCCAAATAGATGAGGAAACAATGGAAACAGTGACCTACTTTATTTTCTTGGGCTCCAAAATCACTGCAGATGGTGACTGAAGCCATGAAATTAAAAGATGCTTGCTCCTTGGAAGAAAAGCTAAGACCAACCTAGAGAGCATATTAAAAAGCAGAGATGTTATTTTGCTGACAAAGGTCCATCTAGTCAAAGCTATGGTTATTCCAATAGTCACGCATGGATGTGAGAGCTGGACCATAAAGAAAGCTGAGCACCAAAGAATTGATGCTTTTGAACTGTGAAGTTGGAGAAGACTCTTGAGAGTCCCCTTGACTGCAAGGAGATCAAACCAGCCCATCCTAAAGGAAACCAACCTTGAATATTCACTGGAAGGACTGATGCTGAAGCTGAGATTCCAATCCTTTGGCCACCTGATGCGAAGAACTGACTCACTGGAAAAGACCCTGATGCTGGGAAAGATTAAAGCCAGGAGGAGAAGGGACGACAGAGGATGAGATGGCTGGGTGGCATCACCGACTCAATGGACATGAGTTTGAGTGAACTCAGGGAGCTGGTGAAGGACGGGGAGGCCTGGCGTGCTGCAGTCCATGGGGCTGCGAAGAGTTGGATACGACTGAGCAACTGAACTGACTTTATGGATGTTTTTCAACAAAGTGATGTCTCTGGTTTCTAATACACTATCCAGGTTTATCATAGCTTTTCTTCCAAGAAGCAGGTGTCTTTTAGTTTCATGGCGGCAGTCATTGAAAGTGAAAGTGGAAGTCACTCAGTCGTGTCAGACTGTTTGCGACGCCATGGACTATGTGTCCATGGAATTCTCCAGCCAGAATACTTGAGTGGGTAGCCTTTCCCTTCTCCAGGGGATCTTCCCAATGCAGGGATGGAACCCAGGTCTCCTGCATTGCAGGCAGATTCTTTACCAGCTGAGCCCCCAGGGAAGCCCAAGAATACTAGAGTGGGGAGCCTATGCCTTTTCCAGCGGATCTTCCTGACCGAGGAGTTGAACTGAGGTCTCTTGCTTTGCAGGCAGATTCTTTACCAGCTGATCTACCAAGGACGCCTGGCTGCCGTCACTGTCCACAGTGATTTTGCACTCGAAGAAAATAAAATCTGCCTTTGTCATAGGCATTTTTATAGTTTTTCTTAGGTGAGCCTCAAGACAAGCTTGGAGGGAAGGATTATAATAACCTCCACTCTCAGATGAGAAAATGGAGACTCAGAGAAGCTGAGGGACGTTCTCATGTTTGGGCAGTTAGTGAGAGGCCGAGGGGGATTTGAACCCAGAGCGTCAGTGCGCCCTGCGCTGGCTGCCCCACCCCTCTGAGAGGTTGCTGGGCCCCACACCAAGGTTCTGTCTACTCGTGAACATAATACTCACTGAGTATGTGTCTGTGCCTCTAAACCTGAGTGCAAGCCCAGCCCCTCCGCTGTGCTGGAGAAACAGAAAGTGGATTGCGGAGTTTAGAAACACATTCTCCTCATTTGACTTGGCCGACCGCCCTCCCCGCCCCAGCTCCCGGAGGCCAAGATAACTCTCACATCCAAACACGACTACTGGAAAAACCATAGCTTTGACTATATGGTCAAACTTATATGCAGAGTACATCATGCAAATGCTAGGCTGGTGAAGCACAAGCTGAAATCAAGATTGCCAGGAGAATATCAGTCACCTCAGACATGCAGATGACACCACCCTCAGGGCAGGAAGTGAAGAGGAGCTAAAGAGCCTCTTGATGAAAGTGAAAGAGGAGAGTGAAAAAGCTGGCTTAAAGCTCAACATTCAGAAAACGAAAATCATGGCATCCAGTCCCATCACTTCATGCCAAATAGATGAGGAAACAATGGAAACAGTGACCTACTTTATTTTCTTGGGCTCCAAAATCACTGCAGATGGTGACTGAAGCCATGAAATTAAAAGATGCTTGCTCCTTGGAAGAAAAGCTAAGACCAACCTAGAGAGCATATTAAAAAGCAGAGATGTTATTTTGCTGACAAAGGTCCATCTAGTCAAAGCTATGGTTATTCCAATAGTCACGCATGGATGTGAGAGCTGGACCATAAAGAAAGCTGAGCACCAAAGAATTGATGCTTTTGAACTGTGAAGTTGGAGAAGACTCTTGAGAGTCCCCTTGACTGCAAGGAGATCAAACCAGCCCATCCTAAAGGAAACCAACCTTGAATATTCACTGGAAGGACTGATGCTGAAGCTGAGATTCCAATCCTTTGGCCACCTGATGCGAAGAACTGACTCACTGGAAAAGACCCTGATGCTGGGAAAGATTAAAGCCAGGAGGAGAAGGGACGACAGAGGATGAGATGGCTGGGTGGCATCACCGACTCAATGGACATGAGTTTGAGTGAACTCAGGGAGCTGGTGAAGGACGGGGAGGCCTGGCGTGCTGCAGTCCATGGGGCTGCGAAGAGTTGGATACGACTGAGCAACTGAACTGACTTTATGGATGTTTTTCAACAAAGTGATGTCTCTGGTTTCTAATACACTATCCAGGTTTATCATAGCTTTTCTTCCAAGAAGCAGGTGTCTTTTAGTTTCATGGCGGCAGTCATTGAAAGTGAAAGTGGAAGTCACTCAGTCGTGTCAGACTGTTTGCGACGCCATGGACTATGTGTCCATGGAATTCTCCAGCCAGAATACTTGAGTGGGTAGCCTTTCCCTTCTCCAGGGGATCTTCCCAATGCAGGGATGGAACCCAGGTCTCCTGCATTGCAGGCAGATTCTTTACCAGCTGAGCCCCCAGGGAAGCCCAAGAATACTAGAGTGGGGAGCCTATGCCTTTTCCAGCGGATCTTCCTGACCGAGGAGTTGAACTGAGGTCTCTTGCTTTGCAGGCAGATTCTTTACCAGCTGATCTACCAAGGACGCCTGGCTGCCGTCACTGTCCACAGTGATTTTGCACTCGAAGAAAATAAAATCTGCCTTTGTCATAGGCATTTTTATAGTTTTTCTTAGGTGAGCCTCAAGACAAGCTTGGAGGGAAGGATTATAATAACCTCCACTCTCAGATGAGAAAATGGAGACTCAGAGAAGCTGAGGGACGTTCTCATGTTTGGGCAGTTAGTGAGAGGCCGAGGGGGATTTGAACCCAGAGCGTCAGTGCGCCCTGCGCTGGCTGCCCCACCCCTCTGAGAGGTTGCTGGGCCCCACACCAAGGTTCTGTCTACTCGTGAACATAATACTCACTGAGTATGTGTCTGTGCCTCTAAACCTGAGTGCAAGCCCAGCCCCTCCGCTGTGCTGGAGAAACAGAAAGTGGATTGCGGAGTTTAGAAACACATTCTCCTCATTTGACTTGGCCGACCGCCCTCCCCGCCCCAGCTCCCGGAGGCCAAGGTCCCTAACTGTGTTCTGATTTGGTGTTTCCAAGAGCACAGAGAAGACCTGCCGCCCCACGTTGTATACCCTGCTCCTGAGCCCCAAGGGCAGCCGAACGCCCAGCGGCCTCACCAAAGGGTCTGGGCTGCAGTGTTGGAGCTGGGAAAAATGCAGATCCCCAGGTCCTGAAGGCCAGCCCGAGCCCCCAGCGGTTTGCAGTCTTCTGTGACTGGGAGCAGGCAACCCTGAGTGGCCTCTTGGGGTCCTGTGTCCCTCTGACAAACCCCACTGATCTGCAAACCAGTGAAGGGAGGGGGCTTGTCCTCCTGCTGTTGGGCCCTGGGCTTAGTACTCAATATGCCCCTCATTCCCTAGGGAGGACCCCACCCCTGTGCCAGCCCCCTCCTGGCCTGTGTCCCTGCTGGGGGCACAGTACCCGATCAGATGGCTTCTCCTCCCTCCTGCCTGACACCGTGTGGATCTTTCTTTACAGGCTTGGGCATAGAAGAGCCCTTCTGCTAGCTCCCAGGTTGATTTCAGAGAGAGTGGCTCTCTGTGACCGTGTCATTTTGCTGTGCTCCTGAGGGGAGCACACCCAGCCTCCCCCCTCTCCACCATCTTGATCTGTTTCCACCGTGATCACGTGCATTTTGATGAAGCAGGAGCACTGGAGCTGTCAAACAAGGATGCTTACCATCTTCAGTCTGAACATTGCTTTTCCTGTATTGCTATATGTGATTATCTTGGGGATTCCCCTGTGACTCAGTTGTAAAGAACGTGCCTACAATGTAGGAGCAGACATGGGTTTGATCCCTGGGTGGGGAAGGTCCCCTGGAGAAGGAAATAGCAACCCACTCCAGTATTGTTGCCTGAGAAATTCCATGAACTGAGGAGCCTGATGGGCTACAGTCTGTGCGGTCAGAAGAGTCGGACACGACTTAGCAAATAACCAGCAACCATATGATTATCTGGGAGTTATTAGTACCTTCCCTCGTCCCTCCCTGCCTCCTCTGTTCTTTCCTTCCAAGTTTCTGTTTTCCACCCACAGCCTTTCACTCATCAATCAATTCAAATACCCCTTTACCTTAGGGTCCTTAGTTCACTCACCAAAAATGGCTCCAGGAAGCAGGGCAGACACGTGCCCTGAGATGACCAGTTTTATTTGATGTCACAGTTACGTTACATGGGGCGAAATTTCAAGATACTGAATTCACACTTTCTCTTTGGGTGAGATGGAAGACTGTCAGTCAGTTTTTTTTTTTTTTCTCTCTCAATCACTGCCCACTAACCTCTACTGAACGTATTTTCTTCCGTTTCTGTAATCCATGTCTATGAATTATTAGAGACACAATGGAAATTTTACTTCCAGACTGCTGACCTTAGGGGAAAAAAAAAAAGATTTGTTCTCTTTCATAGAGTTTGTTGATTGCTTTACATTTGAAGTTCTTTATTCGGTTTTGTTCCTTGTGAAGAATGATACTTTAGGGATATGAAGACTGGCTACCCGGGTGGCTCAGTGGTAAAGAATCCACCTGCCAACCCTGGAGACGCGGATTAGGAAGATCCCTTGGAGGAGGAAACAGCAACCCACTCCAGTATTCTTGCCTAGAG
The DNA here is from genome assembly GCA_006410535.1 of Litocranius walleri. NCBI lineage: Eukaryota > Metazoa > Chordata > Mammalia > Artiodactyla > Bovidae > Litocranius > Litocranius walleri. Next base: position 3,559,169 of record SJYG01000068.1, read on the forward strand.
GATTCCGTGGACAGAGGAGCAGTGGGCTACAGTCCATGGAGTCTCAAAGAGTCAGACACGACTGGGCCACTAATCACCAGAGGAATACGAGAAGGGCAAATGAGGCCACAGCGGGGGCTTTCGTCTGAGCCCAGCAGCCTGGCGTGGTGAGTGCTGTCTCCTTGCTTTTACTGGACAGGGGCTCAGACGCAGCTCCCTTGACTTCAGCTGCAGGGGGGCCAGGGCATGGGGCTTCTGGGTCCTGGTGCCATTGGTCTGAGACACATGAGGGCAGGGGGCTTTGACGGACACAGGGGCGTTTGCCCCAAATCTCAGACGGATGCTGTTCAGAGCAGCTCCCGATCCCCACCCCCATGGCTGTTCTCTCTCCTGGTCACTTAATCCATCAGAGACAGGCCCGGTGACATCACCCATCTCATCCTTTCAAGCGTTTCCAGATATGAGAACAGTTTGGTTCTTCGTGGGTCTCTTGTCTTCAAGGGGTGAATGTGAAATGAAAACCAGCTGAGATTAAAAGGCACCAATAAAGCAACTTGCATTCAGAAAACTTTGAAAAATATTTAAACCAATTGTGGTGGCTCAGCTTTTATCAGTCTATGAACTGTTTGGGGAATAAAGACGCAGTTGGACTCTGGTTGTGTGCACAGACTTTACCATTCGGTAGATGGAGGCAGGCCCTGAACTCCAGCAAACCTCAGTGTCTTCATCTGTAAATTGGAGTAATACATGAATACATACCACAGTTGATGTTGTGAGGATGGGTGAGAACTCTTGCAAATGGTTTTATTAAGGTGCCTGGCTCAGAATGAGTGGCTTAAAAGCCTCCTTGCATGCATTAGGCACAAGGAATATTTGGAATGAGTCTAGTGCACTGAAGGCCTCGTCCACATGGTGGGCAGCTTACTTACTGAGGTGTTAATGTCCTGAGCGTTTATCTGAGAAGCATTTGAGATACTCGAACTCTGGTTCTGGAGAAGACTCTTGAGAGTCCCTTGGACTGCAAGGAGATCAGACCAGTCAATCCAAAAGGAAACCAACCCTGAATATTCATTGGAAAGACTGATGCTGAAGCTGAGGTTCCAATCCTTTGGCCAGTGGATAAAAAGAGCTGACTCGCTGGAAAAGACCCAGATGCTGGGAAAGATTGAGGACAAGAGAAGAAAGGGATGACAGAGGATGAGATGGGTGGAGGGCATCATTGACTCAATGGACTTGAGAGTGAGCCAGCTCCAGGAGATAGTGAAGGACAGGGAGCCTGGCGTGCTGCAGTCCACAGGGCCAAAAGAGCTGAAGCCGACTGAGTGACCAAAAACACGGTGGTCCGCACCACTCGCTGGGCAGGGCGCTGTCCTCTGTGCGTCCCTAGCTGGGGTCAGGGCTTGCGATTCACTGCCTGTGAATGCAGAGAGCCCTTCCGACATGAAGCCTGAGTGTCATGGGCCTCAGTGACCAGGAGGGCCTCAGAGATGCCACCAGGTCAAGAGCTTGTTTGGAGCAACCACGTTCTTTCTCTCTCCTGACACTTCTGGGCTCCCTGCCCTCTGGGTCCTCTCCAGGCCCAGGCAGTAGAGGGTCCTGGCCTTGCCGGGGGACTCTGGTTGCTCCCTGGGAGGTTGGCTGATGGCTTTTTAATTGAGCCTCAAGTCTGTTGACATAATGGGAGAGTCAACAGCAGTCCCGTTTGCAGGGGGCAGAGGGCAAGAGAATTATTTTGCATTTTAATGATCCCAGAGAACTCTTGTTAGTTTTCCCTCTTAATTTTATTTTCCTTTCCTGTTCTAAGCTCAAGAAACGGTCTTAGAATCTTTATAACAGTAAGTTGTTTTTTTTTTTCTCAAGTTAATGTTGGCAGGACTAAAGTTGTTTTAGTCTCACTAAATGGTTGATAAATGACACTTGTTTTAATTTTGTATCGTGGAGAATTGATTCAAGATGACTTGTAACGTCTGGAGCAACGGTGCCTAATGTGATTCTTGTTTTGACTAGCCAGAAGTCATTCTCATGTGCGCGAGGGAGGCCTTTTAACTGAGGCTGTGTTGCAGGGAATTCATGTCTGATCACAGGTGGTTTTCAAGTCATCCGGTCAACATTTTAATCATACTTGTCACTTGCTGGCTGGGTGGCTGTGAGACGCATGACCTTTGTTCCCAGTTTACCAGTTTCCTTGTCCGTAAATTGGACTGATGGTCACCACACAGGTTACTGTGAGAGCCAAGCGAGTGATGCACATAAACGGCTCACCCAGGAGCTGGAGGCTGGCCCATGGTATGCGCAGTGGGTGTTTGAAGTCATAGGTGGTCTTCAGTTGGTTCACCTTCACGGGACTCTCTCTCTCTGTCTGCCTCTATCTTGCTCTAGGACTCTCTTTCAGCTGTATTGGTTCCCTTGGGTGGTTGGAAGCAGGTGGAAGTCTGCAAAGAAGGAAGGATCATCCTGAATATGGTGTCCTTGGGTCAGGCAGCATTGGAGCCAGGCTGCTGATTTTACTAGAAATCATGTCAGGTCTCGAAGACCTGAAGCTGGTGATGCTTGCTCCTTGGTAGAAAAGCTAACCCAAACCTAGACAGCAGATCGAAGAAACACAGACAGCTCTGCCGACAGAGCTCCACATAGTCAAAGCAGTAGTGTTTCCAGTGGTCATGTAGGGATGTGCCAGTTAGACCGTAAAGAAGGCTGCGCACTGGAGAATGGATGCTTTGAACTGTGATGTTGGGGAAGACTCTTGAGAGTCCCTTGGACTGCAAGGAGATCCAACCAGTCCATCCTAAAGGAAATCAGTCCTGAATATTCATTGAAAGGACTGATGCTGAAGCTGAAACTCCAATACTTTGGCCACCTGATGCAAAGAGCCGACTCATTGGAAAAGTCCCTAATGGTGGGAAAGATTGAAGGCAGGAGAAGACGGGGATGACAGAGGATGAGATGGTTGGATGGCATCACCGACTCGATGGACATGAGTTTGAGCAAACACTGGGGGATAGTGAAGGACAGGAAAGTCAGGCATGCTGCAGTCCATGGGGTTGCAAGGGGTTGGACATGACTCACTGACTGCACAACAACAGCATAAAAATGTTAAAAATACTTATGATTGCATTAGATGGATTCTTCCGCTTTTAAAACCCAAGATGAATTCTATTATCTGCCTATATCCACATTTACCCCTCCTACACAAGGCCGGGTCCAGTGCGCTGTGTGCAGCTTTGCTGATGCCCAGAGCAAGCCTGCAGTTTATCACTCAGGAGTCTCTGTGCCTGGTGAGGCCCTCATGAACATGAAATCAACCCATCAGCTCCAGCAGCTTCTCCTCTGTCCGTCAGCAATCTCGTCTTCTGGGAGAAAGGCAGAAAGGAAAGAGAGAGGAAGCAATCTCGTCTTCTGGGAGAAAGGCAGAAAGGAAAGAGAGAGGAAGCCCACAGGTCTTGCTCAGCTGAAAAGTGGAGACCCTTCACTCAGCTGCAGGAGCGTGAAGACTCGATTTGTGACTGCAGTTTAACACATTAAAAAGCACCGCTTTAATGCAGGTCATGGCTCAGAGGGTAAAGAATTCGTGTGCAGTGCAGAGACTCATCCCTGGTTCAGAAAGATACCCTGGAGAGGGGAGTGGCTACCCGCTCCAGTATCCTTGCCTGATGAATCCCATGTACAGAGGAGCCTGGTGGGCTACAGTCCAGGGGGTCACAAAGAGTCAGACACGACTGAATGAGCGACTAAGATGCATGCTGTTACCAAGGTCTGCTGTTCACAGAAGTCAGCCTTCAGATTTCAGAGCTTCTATTGCGTGAAAGTTCCCCTGCTCCCCACGGAGCTGTTGCCTGAAATGAACGGAGAGGTCTTCACAGTAGGATTTTTCCCAAGAGAGGGCAGAGTCAGACGGTGCTTCAGCCTTGACGGTGCTGTTCTGTGTCCTCATCACCCCAGCCCACACGTGAGGCCTGCCTCTGGTGTGGGCCTGGAAGGGAGAAGAGGATCCGGCATCCGGACGTGGGTGACCTGCTCATCTGGGAGCCCTCTGTGCTAACCCCACACCTGTCTCGGATGCACGTCTGCCTAGGGCTTGCCCCCTCGAGATGCCTGGTGAGCGCTCTCACCAGGCCTGCGGTGCAGTGAGGCTGAAGTCCGGGCAGCTCAGCTGCAAGGCGATGCTCTGTCATTCCTAGCTCATTGGAAATTGAAGCTATCCCTCTGGGTTTCAATTCTGACCAAGTTTAAATGTCTCTTTTTTTTTTATTATCAGGAAACCTTTTAATAGATTTTCGCCAGTGGACCTCAGGTCGCAGGAGGAAATACAGGGCAGAAAGATTAGACCAAGGACGACTCATTGGAAAAGTCCCTAATGGTGGGAAAGATTGAAGGCAGGAGAAGACGGGGATGACAGAGGATGAGATGGTTGGATGGCATCACCGACTCGATGGACATGAGTTTGAGCAAACACTGGGGGATAGTGAAGGACAGGAAAGTCAGGCATGCTGCAGTCCATGGGGTTGCAAGGGGTTGGACATGACTCACTGACTGCACAACAACAGCATAAAAATGTTAAAAATACTTATGATTGCATTAGATGGATTCTTCCGCTTTTAAAACCCAAGATGAATTCTATTATCTGCCTATATCCACATTTACCCCTCCTACACAAGGCCGGGTCCAGTGCGCTGTGTGCAGCTTTGCTGATGCCCAGAGCAAGCCTGCAGTTTATCACTCAGGAGTCTCTGTGCCTGGTGAGGCCCTCATGAACATGAAATCAACCCATCAGCTCCAGCAGCTTCTCCTCTGTCCGTCAGCAATCTCGTCTTCTGGGAGAAAGGCAGAAAGGAAAGAGAGAGGAAGCAATCTCGTCTTCTGGGAGAAAGGCAGAAAGGAAAGAGAGAGGAAGCCCACAGGTCTTGCTCAGCTGAAAAGTGGAGACCCTTCACTCAGCTGCAGGAGCGTGAAGACTCGATTTGTGACTGCAGTTTAACACATTAAAAAGCACCGCTTTAATGCAGGTCATGGCTCAGAGGGTAAAGAATTCGTGTGCAGTGCAGAGACTCATCCCTGGTTCAGAAAGATACCCTGGAGAGGGGAGTGGCTACCCGCTCCAGTATCCTTGCCTGATGAATCCCATGTACAGAGGAGCCTGGTGGGCTACAGTCCAGGGGGTCACAAAGAGTCAGACACGACTGAATGAGCGACTAAGATGCATGCTGTTACCAAGGTCTGCTGTTCACAGAAGTCAGCCTTCAGATTTCAGAGCTTCTATTGCGTGAAAGTTCCCCTGCTCCCCACGGAGCTGTTGCCTGAAATGAACGGAGAGGTCTTCACAGTAGGATTTTTCCCAAGAGAGGGCAGAGTCAGACGGTGCTTCAGCCTTGACGGTGCTGTTCTGTGTCCTCATCACCCCAGCCCACACGTGAGGCCTGCCTCTGGTGTGGGCCTGGAAGGGAGAAGAGGATCCGGCATCCGGACGTGGGTGACCTGCTCATCTGGGAGCCCTCTGTGCTAACCCCACACCTGTCTCGGATGCACGTCTGCCTAGGGCTTGCCCCCTCGAGATGCCTGGTGAGCGCTCTCACCAGGCCTGCGGTGCAGTGAGGCTGAAGTCCGGGCAGCTCAGCTGCAAGGCGATGCTCTGTCATTCCTAGCTCATTGGAAATTGAAGCTATCCCTCTGGGTTTCAATTCTGACCAAGTTTAAATGTCTCTTTTTTTTTTATTATCAGGAAACCTTTTAATAGATTTTCGCCAGTGGACCTCAGGTCGCAGGAGGAAATACAGGGCAGAAAGATTAGACCAAGGCTCTCATTTGGCTTTGCGGGAACCGGTTATAGCCACCCTATAAATAGTCGGCCCTGTGCAACCTTGAGACTTTTGAAAAGTCAACCATCAGCTCTGCGCAGGGCGCTTGGAGAAATCTGTGCTAACGAAATGTCAGGAGGCTGACAAACCATCAACGGTCCTGGAAAAAACGTCTCCTCTTCTTCTCAGATCTAGTTCTCCTCTGTCAAATGGCTTCATCCTTCTTTCCACCTGGGAAGGGACCCCTTGCGTACAGCTGAGCCAGGCTCAGTCTGGGCTAGGAGCAGAGCACCTGGAGAGACATGTCTCCTCAAAAGCACTGGGAGAAAACTGGCCACCTCTGCCCTAGGGACTTCAGGCCCCGGGAGCCCAGGAGCCTCTTTTTCTATTAATAGCCCTGGGCTGGGACAGTGTTTGTTCAAGATCACAATCCCATGTCTGCACCCTTGCTATGCTCAGCCCTTCATATCATGCCTGGCTTTCTCCAGGTTGTGTGGATATCTCTTTAACCTGAACTACTACTGAGAAATTCATTTTTAAACTATTTAAGCTGAGCTAGTTTTCCTTTTCTGACTTGATCAGGCTTCCTCGGTGGCTCAGATGGTAAAGAAAATGCTTGCAACACGGGAGACCCAAGTTAGATCCCTCAGTCAGGAAGATTCCCTGGAGAAGGGAATGGCAATCCACTCTAGTATTCTTGCTTGGAGAATCCCATGGACAGAGGAGCCTGGTGTATGGTCTCAAAGAGTCTGACTTGGCTGAGGGTCTAACACTTTCACTTTTTTTTTCCTCACTTCTTTATAGCATCTTGAGAGGGATGATTATTTTACTTCTGTTTTTCTGTTCCTCTCACAGCCTTGAGCTCCATACCTGTAATAGGTGGATGTCTTTTTTGTTAACTTCTTTACTGAAATGTAGCATATAGTCAAAAAAATAATTATAATGCAAAGAAATGGGAGTAAAGTAAACACCTTTGGGCCCATATCACAGTTTAAGAAATAGGAAAACCAACACGATTGATGGTTCCTGGATTCCTTCTCCTACTTTGCCCACATCCCAGCGTCCAGCTTGAGCTTTGTGGTACAATTCTTGACGTTCCTATAGTTCTGTCCCACGTGGATGTCACCTTAACCACGTCCTGTTTACTTTTGCATATTTTTACTCTGTGCAAATAAAAGCCCGCTTTGTTTAGCCTCCTGGCTGCCTTTCCCATCCACCGTCATGCGGAGGCTGCTGAGCCCGCTGCTACGGGCTGCAGGTGGGGCTTTTTCACTCAGTATGCAAAGGTGCAGTTTACTCAGTCTGTTGTCCTTTGACGTTGCATGTGTTTTTGTTTTTCTTACAACAAACATTCTTCTATAGAGCTCCTTGCGCACGTCCTCTAAAGCAGATATAAGAGTTTCTCTAAGGATTATATGACCAGGAGTGCATGGACTGAATGGCTGGATCCCACCTGGTGTTATGAAGATGTTTGTGTTCAGACCCTCCACGTGGAGCGTTTCCATTGCTACACGATCTTTGCCAGTACCTGCTATTAGCTGATATGTTAGTTGTTCCCATCTGATGATTGTGTAAATAGTTCTCTTGGAGGGTTTATTTTGTATTTCCCTGGTGTTGACTACCTTTTTGTATATTTATTTTAAAAAAATTTCTCCTGTGAAGATGTACCCATTCACATCTTTTGCTTATTTTTCATTTCCTTGTTTCATTTAATAAGTTTATATTCAGTATATAGCCTTACGAAATTCAGGCGCTGACCTTTAGTTGTATGTGTTGTAAATATCTTCAATTTTTGGCACCATTCCCTTACATTTTGCATAGAGCTTTGCAGAAGTTGTCCATTTTAACATAACCTAATTGATCTTTTTTTTCTTCTAAAATGTCAGTTTTTTTTCTTTCTCTTTATTAAAACATCATTGCCTACACTAAGGTAATGAAGATATTCTGTCTATTTTGCCCCTAAATTTTTTTAGTTTCAACTTTTCATCATCCGTAATTGATTTTTGTGTGTGAGTAGTGATTAGTTACTCTACATCAGTAACTGTTTTGGCAACAGTTAAATAGTTAAATGATTAAATAGTTAATTAATCTACTGATAATTAAAAGTACATCGATCATATTTCTTCGCCATATGTGTGCAGAACTCTTTCTGGACTCTCTATTCTAGCCCAGAGGTCTACTGGAAACCACTGCCAGTTCCACAAGCTTTTTATCACTGAGGCTAACCGCTGCTTGTGGACACCAAGATGATCTTCAGCCCTAGCCTTTTTTCAGCATTGCTCTTAGAAATGCTTTGTATTTGCTGGGTAGCCTGTGACTAATAGGTTATGCTACTCAAATTTAATTTCCTGTTCAAGTTGTATCCATATTAAACTTTTGGGGTCAGATTGAATTTGATTTTTCAATTGCTAGGAAAAGTATAATCTCTCACTATAATGGTAGAAACTTCAATTTGACTTATTCAACGTTTTGGCCTTATTTTGGAGCTCTAAAGTTAAGTTTATACAAGACTAGAATTTCTGTATCTTCCTAGTGAATTGAATGTTTTATCCATTATGGGTGAATTATGCACTAGGATCGCCTTTCTCCTTAACATCTATTTCGCCTTACGTTAATGTCATTATATGTTTTCCATGTTTTGGGTTTTGCTATGAAGCTTCTGAGATCTTAGCTCCCCAGTCAGGGATGGGACCTGTACCCCCTGCATGGGAAGACAAAGTCTTAATCCCTGGACTGCCGGGGAAGTCCCTTTCACACTTTGAGGATGCTCCCTTTTCCCTTATTAAACATCGTTGGTATATATTCTGCTAATTTAGTCATTTGAAGACTTGGTGAATCATATGTTGGTTTTTTCTTTTCTTTTTTGGCTGAATCTGGTTCATAGCACCTTGTTTCCTCAAGTGTCTTCTGATTTTTATTTTTATTTTTTGAATTGTGAACTCATCATCCTTAGAACTTTGTGGAACTTCTTGAGGCTTTTAAGATGTATTTCTTCAGAGGGACTCATGACTCCAGCCACAATCTTGACTGCACTGTCAACTCAGGACCACTTTATCATAACTTTAAAATGTTCATTTTGAATTTATTTTAGACTGCATAAAAGTTGTGAAAATAGTACAAAAGTTCCATAGTTCCCATGCCCAGATACCTTTGACTTTAGCATTGACACAACCATAGTATTAATAAAGTCATCAAAATTAATATGGCTACAGTGCCTTTAATTAAACTGCAGATCTTATTCAAATTTTGCCAGTTTTTCCCCGTAACCCTATTTGTGCTCCAGTACCCAGTCCAGGATTCCAAGTTACATTTGTCACACTGCCTTAACTCACAAATCTGTGTCAGACCATCAGTCCTTGTCTCCCAAAACTTGACACTTCTAAAGAATATTGCTGCTAAGTTGCTTCAGTCGTGTCCAACTCTGTGCGACCCCAGAGACGGCAGCCCACCAGGCTCCCCCGTCCCTGGGATTCTCCAGGCAAGAACACTGGAGTGGGCTGCCATTTCCTTCTCCAGTGTATGAAAGTGAAAAGTGAAAGTGAAGTCACTCAGTCACGTCTGACTCTTAGTGACCCCATGGACTGCAGCCTACCAGGCTCCTCCATCCATGGAATTTTCCAGGCTAAAGTACAGGAGTGGGTTGCCATTGCCTTCTCCAAAGAATATTGGTTGCACAATATTTTGTACAAAGATGTTCACTGTAGTGTTATTTACAGTAGAGAAAGACTGAGAATAAACTAAACTGAAAAAAAAATGATTAATTAAGCTAGGGCACATACATTTGATTAATTACTATGAAGTCATTGAAACTATGTTTTTAAAGAATGTTTAAACATGTAAGAGGACATAGACATATTATGCTTTCAAGTGACTTAACTATATCAGACAGAAGTACTTAAGGAAACCTTGAGAAAAAATTGTGTCAAAAGTGAACAGGGTTTATTCACGATTCACATGCATTGCTGTGCTTTAAAAATTTTCTACACTGGCGTGTATTTATAACTTTGTGATCAGAGGAAGCAAAGGGAAGCCATAAAGGGGAATTTTGAGCTGCATTAATTTAATAAATATCTATGAGAGCTTTCAAACCTAGATATTATAACAACACAGCTATTTGCTCATCCAGAATTAAGAGTGAAGTCACGATTAACGGAGAGATTAAAGAACTGCACATTACAATGATGAGCCTCCTCACTTTACTCAGCCTTAGCCAGACACCATCTGCAGAGCTGAGGACAAAGTGTTACTGGCTTATGCTTTTTTCTCTCATGCCCTTGTATTACTATATCAGTTTAGCTGCTCAGTCGTGTCCGACTCTTTGCGACTCCATGAATCGCAGCACGCCAGGCCTCCCTGTCCATCACCATCTCCCGGAGTTCAGCCAGACTCACGTCCATCGAGTCTCTGATGCCATCCAGCCATCTCATCCTCAGTCGTCCCCTCTCCTCCTGCCCGCAATCCCTCCCAGCATCAGAGTCTTTTCCAGTGAGTCAGCTCTTCGCATGAGGTGGCCAAAGTACTGGAGTTTCAGCTTTAGCATCGTTCCTTTCAAAGAAATCCCAGGGCTGATCTCCTTCAGAATGGACTGGTTGGATCTCCTTGCAGTCCAAGGGACTCTCAAGAGTCTTCTCTAACACCATAGTTCAAAAGCATCAATTTTTGGCACTCAGCCTTCTTCACAGTCCAACTGTCACATCCATACATGACCACAGGAAAAACAATAGCCTTGACTAGATGGACCTTAGTTGGCAAAGTAATGTCTCTGCTTTTGAATATACTATCTAGGTTGGTCATAACTTTTCTTCCAAGGAGTAAGTGTCTTCTAATTTCATGGCTGCAGTCACCACCTGCAGTGATTTTGGAGCCCCCCCAAATAAAGTCTGACACTGTTTCCACTGTTTCCCCATCTATTTCCCATGAAGTGATGGGACCGGATGCCATGATCTCCATTTTCTGAATGTTAAGCTTTAAGCCAACTGTTTCACTCTCCTCTTTCACTTTCATCAAGAGGCTCTTTAGTTCCTCTTCACTTTCTGCCATAAGGGTGGTGTCATCTGCATATCTGAGGTTATTGATATTTCTCCTGGCAATCTTGATTCCAGCTTGTGTTTTTTCCAGCCCAGTGTTTCTCATGATGTACTCTGCATAGAAGTTAAATAAGCAGGGGGACAATATACAGCCTTGACGTACTCCTTTTCCTATTTGGAACCAGTCTGTTGTTCCATGTCCAGTTCTAACTGTTGCTTCCTGACCTGCATACAGATTTCTCAAGAGGCAGGTCAGGTGGTCTGGTATTCCCATCTTTTCAGAATTTTCCACAGTTTATTGTGTGATCCACACAGTCAAAGGCTTTGGCATAGTCAATAAAGCAGAAATAGATGTTTTTCTGGAACTCTCTTGCTTTTTCCATGATCCAGCGGATGTTGGCAATTTGATCTCTGGTTCCTCTGCCTTTTCTAAAACCAGCTTGAACATCAGGGAGTTCACGGTTCACGTATTGCTGAAGCCTGGCTTGGAGAATTTTGAGCATTACTTTACTAGCATGTGAGATGAGTGCAATTGTGCGGTAGTTTGAGCATTCTTTGGCATTGCCTTTCTTTGGGATTGGAATGAAAACTGACCTTTTCCAGTCCTGTGGCCACTGCTGAGTTTTCCAAATTTGCTGGCATATTGAGTGCAGCACTTTCACAGCATCATCTTTCAGGATTTGAAACAGCTCAACTGGAATTCCATCACCTCCACTAGCTTTGTTCGTAGTGATGCTTTCTAAGGCCCACTTGACTTCACATTCCAAGATGTCTGGCTCTAGATGAGTGATCACATCATCATGATTATCTGGGTCGTGAAGATCTTTTTTGTACAGTTCTTCCGTGTATTCTTGCCACCTCTTCTTAATATCTTCTGCTTCTGTTAGGTCCATACCATTTCTGTCCTTTATCGAGCCCATCTTTGCATGAAATGTTCCCTTGGTATCTCTAATTTTCTTGAAGAGATCTCTAGTCTTTCCCATTCTGTTGTTTTCCTCTATTTCTTTGCATTGATCGCTGAAGAAGGCTTTCTTATCTCTTCTTGCTATTCTTTGGAACTCTGCATTCAGATGCTTATATCTTTCCTTTTCTCCTTTGCTTTTCGCCTCTCTTCTTTTCACAGCTATTTGTAAGGCCTCCCCAGACAGCCATTTTGCTTTTTTGCATTTCTTTTCCATGGGGATGGTCTTGATCCCTGTCTCCTGTACAATGTCACGAACCTCATTCCATAGTTCATCAGGCACTCTATCTATCAGATCTAGGCCCTTAAATCTATTTCTCACTTCCACTGTATAATCATAAGGGATTTGATTTAGGTCATACCTGAATGGTCTAGCGGTTTTCCCTACTTTCTTCAATTTAAGTCTGAATTTGGTAATAAGGAGTTCATGATCTGAGCCACAGTCAGCTCCTGGTCTTGTTTTTGTTGACTGTATAGAGCTTCTCCATCTTTGGCTGCAAAGAATATAATCAATCTGATTTCGGTGTTGACCATCTGGTGATGTCCATGTGTAGAGTCTTCTCTTGTGTTGTTGGAAGAGGGTGTTTGCTATGACCAGTGCATTTTCTTGGCAAAACTCTATTAGTCTTTGCCGTGCTTCATTTCGCATTCCAAGGCCAAATGTGCCTGTTACTCTAGGTGTTTCTTGACTTCCTACTTTAGCATTCCAGTCCCCTATAATGAAAAGGACATCTTTTTTGGGTGTTAGTTCTAAAAAGTCTTGGAGGTCTTCATAAAACCGTTCAACTTCAGCGTCTTCAGCGTTACTGGTTGGGGCATAGACTTGGATAACTGTGATACTCAATGGTTTGCCTTGGAAACAAACAGAGGTAATTCTGTCGTCTTTGAGATTGCTTCCAAGTACTGCATTTCAGACTCTTTTGTTGACCATGATGGCTACTCCATTTCTTCTGAGGGATTCCTGCCCGCAGTAGTAGATATAAAGATCATCTGAGTTAAACTCACCCATTCCAGTCCATTTTAGTTTGCTGAATGTCGACGTTCACCCTTGCCATCTCCTGTTTGACCACTTCTAATTTGCCTTGATTCGTGGACCTGACATTCCAGGTTCCTATGCAATATTGCTGTTTACAGCATTGGACCTTGCTTCTATCACCAGTCACGTCCACAGCTGGGTATTGTTTTTGCTTTGGCTCCATCCCTTCATTCTTTCTGGAGCTTTTTCTCCACTGACCTCCAGTAGCATATTGGGCACCTAATGACCTGGGGAGTTCCTCTTTTGGTATCCTATCATTTTGCCTTTCATACTGTTCATGGAGTTCTCAAGGCAAGAATACTGTAGTGGCTTGCCATTCCCTTCTCCAGTGGACCACGTTCTCTTAGTGATAGTAAAATAAAGAACTTTTTAGCCAGGTAGAAAAAACAGTGCACTCCCTTTTTCCCAGTGTCTCTGCAGCACGCTTGCTGCGTTTCTGTCTGAGCTCCGGCTCTGCACTAGCAGCTGGTGAGCACTCTCGAGCAAGTTCCCACGTGCTCTGAACCAGTCATGCCTTCCTTTTAAGTGGCAGAGTCTCCAAGATCTATTTCAGTTTTGTTTTTTCAAAGGTGGGGTTGCTATAGAAAGCAAGCTTGATTTTGTGATTTGGTTTTAGGTAACATTTTGTGTTGACTATAAAATAAGACTTTTGTAAAACTCAGATTCTTCCTGCATCGCAGTCTTTTGGGTTCTGCAAGTACAGCATTTCACTGAGTGTGTTTAGCCTGAAAGCGATGCTTTTCCTGCAACTGCAGCTTGGGTTTGTGTGAGTTTGCTGCTGACCGCGTCACCAGACGGAATCTAGAGGCTGCTGCCACTGGGAGTGAGGTGGTGAGAAAGGCTGTACAGTGACAAGGGGAGGGAGTGGTCCCTCGGCGACTCTGCTGTCTGAGGGAGCGACTGGGCCCAGAAGTGAACGAGGCTGCTTAGAGCTTTGCAGAAACTTCCCTGGCTCCATTAATGAGTTTCACAAGATTTTATGTCTCTTAAAAATTAAATATGTTTAGCTCATGTGGCTCCATATCCAAAAAATAAACAGCCCAATCAAAAAAACGGGCAGAAGACCTAAGTAGACATCTCTCCAAAGAAGACGTACATACAACCACAGACACGTGAAAAGATGCTTGACGTTGCTAATTATTAGAGAAATGCAGATCAAAGCTCTGATGAGGTATCACCTCACACCAGCCAGAATGGCCATCAGCAAAGAGTCTACAAACAGGGAATGCTGGAGACGGCGTGGAGGAAAGGAGACCCTCCTACACTTCTGGTGGAAATGTAAATCGCTGTCGCCACTGTGGAGAACAGCATGCAGTGTCCTTAAAAAACTAAAAATAGAACTACCCTATAACCCAGCAATGCCACCCCTGGGCATATATCCGGAGAAAAACACGGTCTGAAAAGATACATGTGTCCCAGTGTTCACAGCAGCCAAGACACCAAAGCGACCTCAGTGTCCGTCGGCAGTGGATGGATGAGGAAGACGTCGTGCACGCACACCATGGAGTATTACTCAGCCACGAAAAGGAACGCAGCAACACCGTTTGTAGCCACGTGGGTGGACCATGCATAGGTGATCATACTAATTGCAGCAGGTCAGAGAGAACTAGAGACGTCACAGAGTATTGCTCACAGGCATAATAAAAATGGTGCAAATGAACTCATTCACAAAACAGAAACAGACTCACAGACTTAGAGAAAGAATTTATGGCTCCCAGGGTGGAAGCGTGCTGCAGAGGACAGATTGGGAGCTTTGAGGTGGGGCCCTCAGGCTGTGTCGCCGCTGCTGACGGCGCCCCGGGGGAACGTCTTGGGCTGGGCTGGGAGCTCCTCCTGCGACTCCTTGAAGACGAAGCAGCCCTTCGCGGCATCTTCCTCCGAAGCTATGTCCACGTCTCTTTTGGTTCTCTTTTCCTCCCAACCCCCTTGGGTGGTGGATCCTGAGAGGCACTTTCCTTCATTCCTCTGTCCTTTCATCTAGGCAGTGGAGACAAAAGGCTATTAATGTCTGTCTTCTCATTTAAATTCTACCATGTGTCTTCCAGGACTCATGGCTCTGATGTAGGTAGCTTCCACCATCAGACCTGCTTTTTTGACACCAAAAGTTATTTGTCTCCTTTTGAAATATGCATAATTTATACAGAGTAGATGTTTTTGCTTACTTTTGGTATGAAAATATTGAATTCTCAAACTAGGTTTCGCTTGGTCTTCCAAGTTCTGATTAATTGGGACTTTATACTAACATCAAGGCCGGGAGTTAAGTGTAAGTCTTGAAAGTTTATTAGAGGAAGTGGAGAAATCTGTTTCCTTTGCTTCATGTATTTTCCAAGCTCGGATTTATCAGGAGTTACCTCTGTGGGTTGCAGTCGCACTTTCACTATTAAGAGAGAAACGCCAGTGGGGCAGCTTCCGTTTCTGACCACACCTGCAATTACCTTCGACCTCTAGTGTAAAAAACAAAAGTACTTGTGCAAAGATGATATTTTCTCCCCAAACTGTATATCATTATTTTCAGAATAGTGCAAAGGATGGAAACGTGATCTACTATCAAACACTGCTCCTTGTAAAATATCATGATATAGTTTGATGCATCTGCAGAAAATATCAGATTTTTTTCCCCCTCAGAGAGCATAGCCTTTATCATGCAATTATTACTTGACTAATTGGTTCTATGTTAAGTACAAAGTTGGGCTATTGGCTAATCTGGGTCCAAAAAAATGCGGTCATCACCTGTTTAGCTGTCTCCTTTGATGGGCATCACCTGTGTTCTAAATAATTGCGGTTTTATTCGAGCCAATATTGCTTGCATTTATCACTCATGGAGTGGAAACCCTGGCATAAGTGTGGGGATAATTGGGCACTGGGGATTATTAGAAGTCTTTATTATGTGGAAATGCCTAAATAACATCTGTTCCAACATTCCTGCTCTTCAGGGCTGCTTTGTAGTTGCCACGTCTTCAGGGACCTTCAAACCAAGAAACAAAGAAATTCAATATAAACTGCACTTCACTTAAAGCCCTTTAAACCCATCAAGTGAGCGTGGCCTGGGCCTGGGTTAGCCTGAGCCTCAGCGAGGAGAGAAGGGCTTACCCTGTGTGCTCCCCAGCTTTTAATGTAAACACTAATCATAGGCCCTGCATTTCTTCCACTTCCCGCAGTCAGGATAATGTAAGAAAGCTGTATTTGCTGAAGCCAGTGACTAAATGGATCTCTGACTCTCAACCTAATACTTGAATTTTAATCCAGGGGCTTAGATATGCAGAATGGCGCATGAACACTTTTTTGTTTGGTTTGGTTTGGTGAGATTTTCGCTCTTGAAATGAGGCCGTTCTTCCCAAGAAAGGGACAAGTTCTGCTGGAATGTGGAGACGAATAACACCGTGAGCAGAATAACAGTTAGAAGGCGCCCCCCAAGCTGTGCCCACGCGCCGGGCGTGGGTCTGAGGCCACGCCCACCATCGTCGGGCCCTGACCCCGACGCCACGTGGGGACTGGTCGTCCCGTGCCCTGTGTGCGGTGGCCTGTGTACACAGGCTGGGCTGTTGACGCCCAGGCCCCCTGGCAGGCCCGTTAGCCAGCAGTGGTCCTCCCCGGGCGCTGAAGGAGTTGGGGTGCTGGAGACCTAGCGGGGCAGGTTCCGGGAGAGGGGCGCATCCGGATGAACGCAGAGCCCCCGGGCTGGAGGCCTGTGGATGGAGGGAGGCCTCTGAGGGTTCCGCCAGCGAGTCCAACTCAGGTTCCAGCCCCTTTGTCATGGGTTCTAGGAGGACCAGCCCGCTGGGGCAGCTCCCACTTTCCATCCCTCTTTCAGCCTCAGCTGTCAGACACCAAGGACTGTTAAAACAGCTACGGCGATGGACTCAAATCGAACCTATTTAAGAGAGCCCTCCCGCCGCATGTCTAGGAGGCTTTCTCTCTGATGCACACGTGCTACTAAGCTACTTCAGTTGTGTCTGACTCTCGCGACCCCATGGGCAACTGGTCGTGGTGATGTGGTCACTAAGTGTGTCTGACTCTCACGACCCCATGGACTGCAGCCCTCCAGGCTCCTCTGTTCACGGGATTCTCCAGGGAAGAATACTGGAGTGGGTTGCCATTTCCTTCTCCAGGGATTCTTCCCCACGTAGGGATGGAACTCAGGCCTCTGGCACTGCAGGCAGATTCTTTACTGGCTGAGCGATGCAAGAGGCTGCGTAGGCAACTGAATAAAATAAATACTGATGATAAAGTGAAACTTAAGGGGTACACTCACGCCTGTGGCTCCCACAGCAAACACAAAGGAATCAAGTTATTTGGTTAGAAAGGGGAGACTGTCTGGTGAGGTTAAAATTCAAACTGTCACTTTGTGCTGTTAAGGAAATTGTTTATTTTCATGTCTTCAGTGCCTTCGCAGAGTACCTGCCACAGAGCAGATCCTCAGTGCAGTTCAGTTCAGTGGCTCAGTTGTGTCTGACTCTTTGTGACCCCATGAATCGTAGCACGCCAGGCCTCCCGGTCCATCACCAACTCCCAGGGTCCACCCAAACCCATATCCATTGAGTCAGTGATACCATCCAGCCATTTCATCCTCTGTTGTCCCCTTTGCCTCCTGTCCTCAGTCTTTCCCAGCAGGAGGGTCTTTTCAAATGAGTCAGTTCTTCACATCAGGTGGCCAAAGTATTGGAGTTTCAGCTTCAACATCAGTCCCTCCAATGAACACCCAGGACTGATCTCCCTTAGGATGGACTGGGTTGGATCTCCTTGCAGTCCAAGGGACTCTCAAGAGTCTTTTCCAACACCACAGTTCAAAAGCATCAATTCTGTGCTCAGCTTTCTTTATAGTCCAACTCTCACATCCATACATGACAACTGGAAAAACCATAGCCTTGACTAGATGGAACTTAGTTGGCAAAGTAATGTCTCTGCTTTTTAATATGCTCTCTAGGTTGGTCATAACTTTCCTTCCAAGGAGCAAGCATCTTTTAATTTCATGGCTGCAGTCACCATCCGCAGTGATTTTGGAGCCCAGAAAAATAAAGTCAGCCACTGTTTCCACTGTTTCCCCATCTATCTGCCATGAAGTGATGGAGCCAGATGCCGTGATCTTAGTTTTCTGAATGTTGAGCTTTAAGCCAACTTTTTGACTCTCCTCTTTCACCTTCATCAAGAGGCTCTTTAGCTCCTCTTCACTTTCTGCCATAAGGGTGGTGTCATCTGCATATCTGAAGTTATTGATATTTCTCCTGGCAATCTTGATTCCAGCTTGTGTTTCTTCCAGTCCAGCGTTTCTCGTGATGTACTCTGCCTATAAGTTAAATAAGCAGGATGACAATATACAGCCTTGAGGTCCTCCTTTTCCTATTTGGAACCAGTCTGTTGTTCCATGAGCGGATGCTCAGCTCATCTTTTAACCAATACTTGAATCCCTTGAAATGTCTCAAACATGTCCTTTGGATACTTTACTGCTTAAAGAGGCAAGGAAATACATGTATCTGTTTTGGAAAGTTTTCCAATAGTAAGATTGATACATTTAAAAAAATTGATTCTTTTTAACCCTCAGTTGATCAGTTAATTCATCAGTCAGAAAATCTTGCTCTTCTTTACATTTTTATTAATTGAAATTTTACTGCATGTGAAGCAGCATGTTCCACAAGTAGAAGTGCCTCATGGGCTCCAATTCAGCACTGTAGTCATCTATACGGGAAGAGAGTCTAAGCAATGGATATATGTATGAGTGAGCCACGCTGCTGTACAGAAACTAACTCAACGCTGTAAGCCAACTATGCTCCAATCAAAAAGATTTTTAAAAGGTATCATCACAAGAAAACAAATAAAAATAAAAACTTTGGTTCTTCGGGGTGGGGGGGTGCGGAAATGACTCATGAGGTGGTTTTGTTATGTTTCCTGGAAAGAAGGGAGTTAGGAAAAGACCAGAGAACTCTGCTTCTATCCTCAGGTCTTAGCATTTCTTACCTAGTCAGCTCTTGGTTCCCGGTTAAAAATGTGTTTTCTCCACGATTCACTGTGCCTTGCTTCTGGCTCCTTCTTCCTGTCTTGTTCGCCCTTACCAGCTGGAGTAAGTGCTCATGTGTGGATGTGACAGTTGGACTGTGAAGAAAGCTGAGTGCCAAAGAATTGATGCTTTTGAACTGTGGTGTTGGAGAAGACTCTGAGAGTCCCTTGGACTGCAAGGAGATCCAGCCAGCCCATCCTAAAGGAGATCAGCCCTGGGTGTTCATTGGAAGGACTGGTGCTGAAGCTGAAACTCCAGTACTTTGGCCACCTCATGCGAAGAGCTGACTCATTGGAAAAGACCCTGATGCTGGGAAAGATTGAAGGCAGGAGGAAAAGGGGATGACAGAGGATGAGATGGCTGAATGGCATCACTGACTCGATGGACATGAGTTTGAATAAACTCTGGGAATTGGTGATGGACAGGGAGGCCAGGCATGCTGAGGTCCATAGAGTGGCAGAGTGGGACGTGGCTGAGCGGCTGGACTGGACTGAACTGGTTGGAGGCGCTCGGGACGTCATTCGGTCTCCGGCTGAGAGATCCAGGGGTTGGGGGATGGTGAACCGGACTCGCCCTACAGAGTGCGGCCCCAGCTTTGTGCCTGGACCATGCTGGAGAGCTCAGCCCTGGGGCCTGCCCTGGGGGCCCGTCTGGCCGTCGGCCTGTTCTCTGTGAGCTTGCGCGATGTGCCCTGTGAAGCCTGATCTGCACGCACTGGGAAGATTTCTGGCATCACAGGGGCCCTGAAAGCCAAGCAGTGAGAAAGAGTCCTTCGAGCATCACTTGTGGGCTTCCTCTTGCGCCTCCCACGTCCACGGCTCCAGCTCCTCTGCTTATGTATGGGAGGGGAACGGCTTTCTGGCCTGGAAGTCCTGTCCACTCCTGGGCTGGAGGTGGGCGGGCAGCCCCCGAGAGCAGGTCAGTGTGGTCTGCCCCAGCTGGCCTGGCCTTTGCACCAAGCCCGCCGAGATGCTCCAGGAAAAACTCTTATCCCCCTCTGGGTGGTGAATGGTGCTCCCTCTTGCCCACCTGGCCAGGTGTGGCCAGTGAGATGTCCAGGCCAGCCACATGTCCTGGGGAGACAACCGTGCTGGTGGGGATGGGGGTGAGGGTGCAGGCATTATGGTGCTGTGGGTTCCAGAACTCTCTTTTACATGGCAGCTATTTGTGATTGACATGCATCTGCTATAGGAAAACAAAACAAAACAAAAACAAATGGGCAGCTTTTGCCTTTGTGCAGTTTCATTTTGGAGATGTTTCTCCAGTGCGCTATTCTGGAAAAAAGTTTCCACATAAACAAATTATTAGTTTCACCAAACTTACTTATAAACTCTTTCCCAGTCTCCCCCCTGCCCCCTACAAAGCCACAGTTACATGGAGTAGGGATGCAGTTTAGGACTTGAGAAGAAGGCAATGCTGCCGAATATGTTATTTCATTCATGATTTTAATGATGCTCCTTTGGCTTTTATCCTTTCCCACCCTGGTTGCCACCATGCTTTTATCACCTGATCATGTATATGGAATTTGGAAATTTCTAAGCAAAAGTAAATAAAAATAATTTTAGATCATTTTTCTGGAGGGCCTTTTTACTCTTGGAGGAGTAATGAAACACACTACTTTGCACCTCTCCGGAGTCGGCATTCTCCAGGGCATGTTTTGCCTTTAGTGGGAATGCGTGGATCTTTCCAGGAGAGGTTCGTGCCCTGGTGACTAGAAGGCAGACAGCATCTTACTGCTAGGAACATCCCAGATCTGCTTAGCCGGACTCCATCCAGTTTCTTAAAATCAAGAAATGCTAATGAAAGAAGTGGAAAGTTGCTGCTGCTGCTGCTAAGTTGCATCAGTCATGTCCACCTCTGTGCCACTCCGTAGACGGAAGCCCACCAGGCTCCTCTGTCCCTGAGATTCTCCAGGCAAGAATACTAGAGTGGGTTGCCATTTCCTTCTCCAAGTGGAAAGTTAGCCAGCAGCATAATTTGTTAATTAGCTACTGGCTCAGATGGTAAAAAGTCTGCCTACAATGCGGGAGACTCAGGTTCAATCTCTGAGTAGGGAAGCTCTGAAGAAGGAAATGGCACCCCACTCCAGTACTCTTGCCTGGAAAATCCCATGGACAGACAAGCCTGGTAGGCTACAGCCTGTGGGGTCGCAACAGGCGGACACGACTGAGCGACTTCACTTTCGCTTTGCCGTGGACAGAGAGAGAAGAGGAGAGAGCATGGAAGTTCCCGCAGTGCTGAAGCGGCCAGTCCTGGGCTTCGCAGCTCTGGAGGGGAGGTCAGAGGTGCTGGCGCGCCACCTCCTTGCTCCCTCACCTGACACCTCTAACGGTCTGGAGAAGACCCTCCCCATGTCCTGGCTGCACTTCTCCTCTGTCTGCTCTTCCTACTTGCACCCCCGACCCCGCACACTGGCGATGGGTGAGATGTGCACCTCTCTGTTGCCCTGTGACTGTGCACAGATTCACACTGTGGTCAGGTGAGTCTGTATGTTAAACCGATGCTAACCAGCATTGCTGGTGCGGAAGTCAGATGGCAAAGCTCCAGGGAAGGCAGTTTGGAAGTCCCTCAACAGTCGAACCTAGAGCTACTATAGAAAGTCAAGTCTCTCAGTCATGCGCGACTCTTTGCGACCCCATGGCTAGTAGCCTGCACCAAGCTCCTCCGCCTGTGGGATTTTCAAGGCAAGGGTACTGGAGTGGGTTGCCACTTCCTTCTCCAGGGGATCTTCCCGACCCAGGGATCGAACCTGGGTCTCCTGCATTGTAGACAGACGCTTAACCATCTGAGCCACTAGCTCAGATCCAGCAATTCCATTTCTGGGTATGCACACAAAAGAAATGAAAGAAAGACTCACATAGTTATTTGTAAACCCCTGTTCACAGCAGCCTACACACCACAGCCAAAAAGGGTAAGCAACCTGAAGGCCTGTCAGTACATGATGGATAAACGGAATGTGCTCTCTGCATACAATGGAATATTATTCAGCCTTGATGAGGAAGGAAATTCTGACAGAGGCTGCAACATGGAAGAACCTTGAAGACACTGTGCTAAGTTAAACAGGCCAGGCTCAAAATAATAAATAGTGTGTGATTCCAAATAATGAGGTTTCTGAGACACTCAGATTCATAGAATGGAAGGGTGGTTGCCAGGGACTGGGGACAGAAAGGAAGGGAAATAGGTATTTGATGGATGTATGCACGCTTGCCGTGCTGGACTCTTTTGTGACCCTATGCTCTCTGGTCCCATCACTTCATGGCAAATAGATGGGGAAACAACGAAAACAGAAACAGACTTTATTTTCTTGGCCTCCAAAATCACTGCAGACGGTTAGTGCAGCCATGAAATTAAAAGACACTTGCTCCTTGGAAGAAAAGTTATGACGAACCTAGACAGCATATTAAAAAGCAGAGGCATTGCTGCCAACAAAGGTCTGTACAGTCAAAGCTACGGTTTACCCAGTGGTCATGTATGGATGTGAGAGTTGGACCAACATGAATGCTGAGCGCCGAATACTTGATGCTTTTGAAAGGTGGTGTTGGAGAAGACTCTTGAGAGTCCTTTGGACTGCAAGGAGATCCAACCAGTCTATCCTAAAGGGAATCAGTCCTGAATATTCACTGGAAGGATTGATGCTGAAGCTCCAGTACTTTGGCTACCTCATGCGAAGAGCTGACTCATTGGAAAAGACCCTGATGCTGAGAAAGGTTGGAGGCTGGAGGAGAAGGGGACGACAGAGGATGAGATGGTTGGATGGCATCACTGACTCCATGGACATGAGTCTGAGCAAGCTCTGGGAGATGGTGAAGGACAGGGAGGCCTGGTGTGCTGCCGTCCATGGGGTCGCAATGAGCTGGACACGACTGAGTGACTGAACAACAACAGCGTGAACTGTGGCCTCTCAGGCTCCTCTGTCCATAGAGTTTTCCAGGCAAGAATACTAGAGTGGGTTGCCATTTCCTGCTCCAGGGAATCTTCCTGACCCAGGGGTAGAACCTGTGTCTCTTGTGTCTCCTGCACTGGCAGGCAGATTCTTCCCCCTGAGCCCTGATGAATGCAGAGACCCAGTTTGGGAGGATGCGAAGACTGCAGATGGGTGGTGCTGACGGCGACCTAGATTGCTGGACGAGCTCAGTGTCACAGAACTGTGCTTGGTGAAGACTGGTTAAAATGGTGAATTGTAAATTACATGTTTTCAGTTCAGTTCAGTTCAGTTCAGTAGCTCAGTCGTGTCCGACTCTTTGTGACCCCATGAATTGCAGCACGCCAGGCCTCCCTGTCCATCACCAACTCCCGGAGTTCACTCAGACTCACGTCCATCGAGTCTGTGATGCCATCCAGCCATCTCATCCTCGGTCATCCCCTTCTCCTCCTGCCCCCAATCCCTCCCAGTCTTCGCATGAGGTGGCCAAAGTACTGGAGTTTCAGCTTTAGCATCATTCCTTCCAAAGAAATCCCAGGGCTGAGCTCCTTCAGAATGGACTGGTTGGATCTCCTTGCAGTTCAAGGGGCTCTCAAGAGTCTTCTCCAACACAACAGTTCAAAAGCATCAATTCTTCGGCACTCAGCCTTCTTCACAGTCCAACTCTCACATCCATACATGACCACAGGAAAAACCATAGTCTTGACTAGACAGACCTTAGTCGGCAAAGTAATGTCTCTGCTTTTCAATATACTATCTAGGTTGGTCATAACTTTTCTTCCAAGGAGTAAGCATCTTTTAATTTCATGGCTGCAATCACCATCTGCAGTGATTTTGGAGCCCCCCAAAATAAAGTCTGGCACTGTTTCCACTGTTTCCCCATCTATTTCCCATGAAGTGTTGGGACCGGATGCCATGATCTTTGTTTTCTGAATGTTGAGCTTTAAGCCAAATGTTTCACTCTCCTCTTTCACTTTCATCAAGACGCTTTTTAGCTCCTTTTCACTTTCTGCCATAAGGGTGGTGTCATCTGCATATCTGAGGTTATTGATATTTCTCCCAGCAGGTTATTCATATTTCTTGATTCCAGATCAGGTGGTCTGGTATTCCCATCTCTTTCAGAATTTTCCACAGTTTATTGTGATCCACACAGTCAAAGGCTTTGGCATAGTCAATAAAGCAGAAATAGATGTTTTCCTGGAACTCTCTTGCTTTTCCTATGGTCCAGCAGCAGATGTTGGCAATTTGATCTCTGGTTCCTCTGCCTTTTCTAAAACCAGCTTGAACATCAGAGAGTTCACGGTTCACGTATTGCTGAAGCCTGGCTTGGAGAATTTTGAGTATTACTTTACTAGCATGTGAGATGAGTGCAATTGTGCGGTAGTTTGAGCATTCTTCGGCATTGCCTTTCTTTGGGACTGGAATGAAAACTGACCTTTTCCAGTCCTGAGGCCACTGCTGAGTTTTCCAAATTTGCTGGTATATTGAGTGCAGCACTTTCACAGCATCATCTTTCAGGATTTGAAACAGCTCAACTGGAATTCCATCTCCTCCACTAGCTTTGTTCGTAGTGATGCTTTCTAAGGCCCACTTGACTTCACATTCCAGGATGTCTGGCTCTAGGTGAGTGATCACACCATCGTGATTATCTTGTTCATGAAGATCTTTTTTGTACAGTTCTTCTGTGCATTCTTGCCACTTCTTACACGTTTTACTTGCTTTAAAACGGTGTCAAAAAATGATACTCATGGTAAAATGCTGTGGATCTCATTCTACTCTGAAGCTCTCTCTGTGTCTCAGAGTGCTCATGGTGCGTGGTCTCAGCACTCCTGATCACGGTTTCACAGTTGGCAATGGCAGTTCACTTATCTTTCCCCAAAGTGTCCATGCTGAGGCTCCCTCCAACGCTGTCAGTGTGCTGCATGCTGAGGGAGACACCCAGCGTCTCTCCCTCGTGGTGTCTCTTCTCTCTGTTCCCGGGAACAGAACTGCCTGGCTTGGACAACATATGCACGCCGAGCTTAACTCAGCAGAGCCAGTTTCCGTGCAAAGGGCTCTGTATGTCCCTGGTCCCCTCAGAGCAACCATTCCCCTTTCCCACTTATCTGCCAGCGCTCGTCCAGCCAGCTCTCACACACTTGTGGCTTTGCAGGATGCCAAGTGGGGTCTTGCTCCTCCAACTCTCAGCCCTCTGATCACTAATGAAGCAGAGCACCTCTTCACATCTCGTTGGCGTCTGGGTTTCCTCTTCTCGTGAACTGTCTCTTCGTGCTCTCTGCCTCCTTGTCTATTGTGTTTTTTCTTTCTTGATTTATAGACATTTCTTGCATATTCTAGATAATAGGGTCCCTTGTTGGTCTTAGATATTGCAAATATATTCTCTCAATCTGTTATCTGTTGCTAACTTGGCCCATGTGTTTTTCATTAAAATCAATCCCCATTTAAGGTAATAAATTCAACATACTTTTTCTTTGATTAGATCATTTGTTTTCAATCTCTCTTGCCTCATGAAAATGGATTTTAACATATAAATTTTACTTTATGTACTATTCTAGGTGTATCTGCACATTTTAAAATATGATATTTTTATGTTGTTCAGTTCTAGGTGTTTCACAGTTCCCTCTATTACTTCCTTTTTCTTTTTTTTTGCAAAATATACATGTTGAGGTCCTAGAAACAGGGGGAGCTCTTGAGTTACACAGGCAGACCTCAGATTTGCTGTGGGTTTGTTTTCAAATCATCCCTGCAATAAAGTGATTATTTAAATAAAATGAGTCACACTTTTTTTTGTTTCCTAGTGCATACAGAAGCTGTGTTTACACAATATTGCTGGCTATTAAGTGTGCAATAGCATTATGTCTAAAAAAGTACATATGTTAATTAAAAAATACTTTCTTGCTAAAAAATGCTAAGCATCACATGAACGTTCAGCTAGTTAATCCTCTTATAATAGTAACGTCAAAGATGGCTGGTCACAGGTCACCTTCACAAATGTAACAGTATTGAAAACGTTTGAAATATTGCAAGAATTTTGAACACGGGACACACAGACAGTAAGGCAACAAGAGCTGCTGGGACATGGCGCTGATGGGCCTGCTTGGTGCAAGGTTGCCACAAACCTTCAGCTTGTAAAAAACACAAAATCTGCAGAGCGTGATAAAGGGAAGCACGTGAATGAGGTGTGTCTGCGTTTCAACTAACGTGTACTTCTCCTCCCCGCAGGAAGCGCCTCATCTGATGACGCTGGTTTATCAGGATTTACGGGCGTTTATCCTTGGTCTAGTCTAGGGTCAATGTCTGCAGCTGTTCCTTGGACGCTCAGAAATAGTGTGTCTCAAACATTCTGTGGTGAAATACCAGGGTTTTTCTTTCTCTTTTTCCTTTTTTCTTATTTGTTTTTGTTATTTTCTAATCTGCCACATATCTTTACTTTGCAAAATTCAATAAAATGCAATGCCAGGAAATGATCCTACGATTGGATGTATCAGCAATAACAGATTGTTTACGTTTTAAATGCTCTCAGTTTTAAAATTTATCTAATTGCAGATTGGTAAGAACAGTAGTGGGGGAATACTAAAAAACCAGAAAGACTATGTGTCCTCTCTTTCTTAGGCTTAGAGCTTCCAGTAGAGTCACTGGAGTTTTTAATCTCACTGTTCATATGACCTCTGTCTCTGTCTATCCTTATATCTTTCAAGTGAGGGTTTTTTTTTTTTTTAAATCTCCAACTACTATTGTTTAAATATCAATTCACTTTCTCAGTTTTCCAGTAGGTTTGCATATTTTGAGGATATTTATTAAGATATACATGTTCACGTTGGTCATAAGGAATTTTTACTATTATGCCTTTCTTCTTCTTCCCTTAAGGTAGTTCTGTCTTGATATTTATTTAGTCAAATGTCAAATTTTCATTCCATCTTATCATGGGCAATACCCCTGGTAGATATTTTTTCATCCTTCTGTTTAACCTCTCTTGATTCTTTTGGAGTAATGGACTATGTTTTTAAAATCCCATCTGCAATTCTTGATCTTTCTGTTGCTGGGTTGCACACATTTTCGTTGACTGTCATTATGATTATATTAGGATTTGTTTCCGTGCTCAGCTCATGTTTCCAGTTTTCCACACTCACGTGTGTGTGTGTGTGTGTTTATCCTTCTTTCGTGTGCTTTATTGGACAGATGAGATTTGAATTACAAGTTAAAATTATACATTTTGTTTTTATTCTTATAGTGGTTTCCTAGAATTAGAATCCCATAATCATGTTTATTACCCTTTTCAACCTCAGTTTTTCTGAATTGAGGTAAAATTTACTTACAATAAAATGTGTGTCTTAAACCTTTAGTTTGAGACTGTGCCGTGTGCTTAGCTGCTCAGTTGTACCTGACTTTTTGTGACCCCACGGTCTGTAGCCCACCAGGCTCCTCTGTCCATGGGGATTCTCCAGGCAAGAGCACAGGAGTGAGTCGCCGTGCCCTCCTCCAGGGGGTCTTCCCAGTTCAGGGATCGAAACCAGGTCTTCTGCATTGCAGGTGGATCCTTCACCGTCCGGGCCACCAGGGGAGTCATTCTGGAAATTCAAGGCCACCATCTCAGATAAGAGTACTGGACACATCCATTTACTCAGAAACCAAGATTGCTTCAAGTCAGTTTCTCCTATCCGCCAGAGATAACAGTATTCTGATGTCTATAGAGGTCTTTTCTTGGTCTTGTACTCCTGAAAAAAAGAATTCACAGGTCTTTAGTGTCTGGCGTGTATTGTTTAACGGTTGTTTAGAGATCATTCATATTTGGAATTATCTGTATTTTATTGCTTGTTAAGCAATAAAATTGCTTTATTTTATCCTTGTTATTGCTAAATACTAAGTTGACTTAAAACTCAGCATTCAGAAAACTAAGATAATGACATCTGGTCCCATCACTTGATGGCAAATAGATGGGGAAACAACGGAACCATTAAGAGACTTTATTTTCTTGGGCTCCAAAATCACTGCAGTTGGTGACTGCAGCCATGAAATTAAAAGACGTTTGCACCTTGAAAGAAAAGCTATGACTAACCCAGATAGCATATTAAAAAGCAGAGACATTACTTTACCACCAAATTTCCCTCTAGTCAAAGCTATGGTTTTTCCAGTAGTCATGTAAGGATGTGGACTATAAAGAAGGCTGAGCACCAAAGAATTGATGTTTTTGAACTGAGGTGTTGGAGAAGACTCTTGAGAGTCCCTTGTACTGCAAGGAGATCCAACCAGTCCATCCTAAAAGAAATCAGTCCTCAATACACTGTGGAGGGACTGATGTTGAAGCTAAAACTCCAATACTTTAGCCACCTGATGCAAAGACCTGACTCACTGGAAAAGACCCTAATGCTGGGCAAGATTGAGGGCAGGAGGAGAAGGGCATGGCAGAGGATGAGATGGTTGGATGGCATCACCGACTTGATGACTTTGAGTAAACTCTGGGAGCTGATGATGGACAGGGAGGCCTGGCGTGCTGTAGTCCATGGGGTTGCAAAGAATTGGACATGACTGAACGACTGAACTGAACTAACTGCTAAATAGCATTCCATCCTGTGAATATATGAATACACCATGATTTTTAAAACTGTATTTTTTTTGATGGACATTTATTTCCAGTTTGGGCTTCTATGAACAAAGCTGCTGTAAACATCCCTGTGTGGTCTGTTTTGTGGTCACATGTTTTCATTTCTCTTGAGTAAATGCCCACCAGTGGAACTGTAGGTCATAGGGTGTACACATGGTTAACTTTTTAGGAAACTGACTGACAGTTCTCTGAGGTGCTGTATCAGCTTACAGTTTTGCTGGCAAAGTACAAGATTTCCAGTTGCTCCACTTCCGTGCCAACACATGCTATTGATGCTTTTCATCATCTCACTTTCTGTGTGATAAGATCTCAGGGCAATTTTAATTTTCGTTTTCTTAATGACTAACGATGCTGAGCCGGTTTTCATGTGCTACTGATTCGCATACCTTCAAAGCTTATGTGCCTATTTAAATCTTTTGTTCAATTAAAAAAAATTGGTTGATTCTTGTTGAACTTTCAAGAATGTTGTATAAGCGTATCGGATGTATGTGCTACCAACATTTTTTCAAGCTTGTGATCTATTCATTTACTGTGTCAGGCTCTTTTGATTAGCAGACATCTTTAAATTTGCTGAACTTATTAGATTTGTTTTGGTAGGTTCAAGTCCTGTCGTGGAAATCTGTATCTGTCTCAAGACTGTGAAAATATTCTGCTATGTTTTCTCTGAGAAACGTGGATTTTGATTTTACAGTTAGGTCTATGATGGACTTTGGATTAATTTTTGAGTGTGGAGTGAGATGAGATCCCCATTCATTTTTCCCCTTTATACTTCTATCTATTGCTCCAACATTATTTATTAACAGTACTGTCTTCTCCCCACTGGGTGGGCGTGGTCCTGTGGACAAAGGTCTACGCGCAGGGTATGTGAGAGTCGGCTTCCTTCTTTCCTATTCTGCTCCGTTCATTTATTTCTCCTTATGCCAAGACAGAGTTGTCTTGCGGTAGGATTTAAAATCAGGTCATATTAGACCTCCAAGTTATTCTTCCTCTTCAAGGTCATTTTCACTGCTCCACATTCCTTACATTTCCATATAGATTTTAGAAGCAGCTTCTCTATTGTGTTTAAAGCCTTCTGGGATTTGGACAGTGTTTGCATTGAATCAGTAGATAAACCTGAGGAACACTGACATCTTGACAAACTTGAAATGCCCATGTTTCTACCAAATGTGCAAAGACTTTTAGTGATTCTTACATTGTTTTGATCGTTTTTCTTTTTGCCTATTACGTCTTCACTTAACAAAGAATTTTGTAACTCTAACCCTAAAGTGGATTCATTCTTCTCTTTTCTTATGTTCTTACAATTTTAAATTAAAATGTTTAGTAAATTACTTGATCAATCTTACTTTCCATCATTTGCAGAACATTTCTGGACTTATTATTTTTCAAAAACCTGATCTTTCTCTAAGAATGTCTTCAAGGTGGATCTTTCTGTATGCAATCTTCAAAGGTTTTGTGTGCCTGAGGATATTTTAAATTGACTTTCACATTTAAATAAGAATTTGATTGAATGTATAAAATAAGTTCAAGGGTCTCCCCTGCCTTCATTAGTCTGGAAACATTAATTCATGTTTCCTCGCATCCTGTGTTGTTATTGAGAAATCTGATCAACAGTGTTTGCCCTCTTCCTTTCCAGGGGATCTGCCTTTTTCCTCCTGAAGCTGTTAGAATTTTTCCTGTGTTCTGATTTTCTCAAGTTTTCTAATGATGTGTCTGGGGTGTGGCTTTTGCTTTATCTAACCCTGCGTGTCCACCCTGAGTGTCTGCAACATAAGATCTTTCATCTCCATTTTGAACAAAATTTTAATTATTTTTCGTCTATTTTGGACGAATCTATCTATTTTGTTTGAATCTATCCTCCTTTCCTCATGTTTTTTCCTTCATCTTTCGACTTATTTTTTCTCTTCTGATGACTTCTCAAGCTCAAATAGAGATTCTCAAGCTATACATATTCTGCACACTCTCAAATATGGTGGTCTTTATTCTCCGTCATTAGTATTTTGGTAACACGTAGCGTTGCGCTGCTCTGCAGTCTGGAGCGGAGCGCTTTGGTTCCGCCCTGCCCTGCCGCCTCTCCTTCCCTGCTGTCGTTAGCTTCCAGCTTTCTTTCCTCCCCTGGTCTTCTGAGTCGAGTTTCCTGTCTCTAGGACGAGAGGATAACTTTCATTTTCTCATTCTCTTGCACTGCTTCAGGCTCAGGTTCTAATCATGTGTGTGCTCTTTAGAGAGCCCACTGTGACTGAGGATGCGCTGACACTGACCCCGCAAAGCGTGCAGGCTTGTTGCACTATTTTCATTGCCATATATTTACATTTGACTCTCTTCCTCTTTATAATTTTGTAAAATAAATGAAAGGTTTAAAGAGCAAAGAAAATCAACAAACCCTGTAATGCTAGTAAGTGCTTTGAGCAGCCCAGTTCCATCTAGGTGTGTATGAGAGGGGGGGAATCAGGGTCTGCCCACATTCAGATAAATGGTGCGTCCATCCCAGCCTCCTGCCCCGGTGATGGTGTATTAATTTATAAAATCCCAGAGTGATGCCTTTTGAATTCACCATTTACTGTGTGTCTAACCTTTCTCTTGTGACAGGAGAACCTCTGATTCAAGTTGTGTTCATCACATTTTTCAAGTCACGATACCTCTGGTCTTCCACTGATTGCGGATCTGCAGTATATTTTACTGTCTTCGGAAGACCGTACACTGGACAGAATTACGTCTCTCCTGGACACTCACACTTGTTGAGGGAGGCTTGCCAATTTTCATAATGTATCTATTTATTTATTGGAAACAAATACATAGCATATTTTAAATTTAATTTTATTTGTCTTATCTTTTCAAAAATTGTTATGGAAGCATAGTGGATTTACAAGGCTGAGTTAGTTTCAAGTGTGCATCAGAGTGTGTCAGTGATACTGTGAGGGAAGCAGACCGGAGCCATGGCAGGCTCGACAGGTTGCACCAGGCCTAGGTTTTGAATTATTGTAAACCTGGGTCATAATTCCAGGAGACTACCCCCTAGCAGGGTCCCACTCACCCTAGGATGAAGGGCCTGAGCTACTCCATCTTGTAAAAGAAATTCCATCCTGCAAGGTCCCAGGCAAAATAACTTTGGACATTACCCAACCTAAGCCTACTACCCATAGCCAATCAACCCTCAGATTACCTAACCTAGCCCCACTGTACACGAGCCAATCTGTCACTAGGCTAAACCTTCTGACTTAACGTTCAGGAGCTTGTGATTTACCTTGGAAGTAAAAACCAATCAAGAATCTACACACAAATCCTATGGATGGAAGTAACCAACCAGTTATCTGTCAACTTAAACACCCCCTAAAGTGGCCAATCAGCTGTCCTCCTGCTTGAACACCCCCTCTTGTACACTTTTACCTGATTAAATTCTCTATAAAAGCAGTGCAGCCCAAGACTCGGGGCTCCCTCCCTATAGCCGCTGCGTCGGTGCCGGGGGAGCCCTAGCTGCAGCTAGCAATAAGCCCCTTTATGCTTTTGCATTGCTGTGGACGTCTTATTTCTCTCAGTTCTGGGGACTTGGACTTCAGGCATAAAAATACATGTACATAGATCCACTATTTTTTAGGTTCTTTCCCCATATAGGTCGTTACAGAGTACTGAGTGGAGATAAGACATGTTTAAAAGTATCTCTAGTTCCAGAAGGAAGAAATACATTTTGGAAAGTTAGAGGGTGAGCCTCGTCTCACTGAATTGAGAAATGTTGTGAGTCTCTACCCCAACGGTAGGGAGCAGTCTTGCAGCCAGGCAATGCTGAGGCCGCAGAGAGCCTTCCCACCAGGCAGGCTTTGAGTGTCGACGAGGCCTGTGGAATGTTAAAGTTCGGGACATAAATAAATACCCTTCTGGAAAGTGTCAGAAAACCTGTCAGTCATGATGAGCTGAACCTCCTTTTTCTCACAGAGGCATGAAGCAGGGTGAGTCTTCCCCTCCGCCCAGCCGGAGCACCCGTCCACCCAGCCGGAGCACCTGTCCACACAGCTGGAGCACCCGTCCACCCAGCTGGAGCACTCGTCCGCCCAGCCGGAGCACTCGTCCACACACAGGTCAGCCCCTGTCCCTGCTGTGTGCTGGCGTGCACCCTCCATCCTGCTTTCCACCTTCATCCTGAATTTCTGACCCCCTGAGAAACTAGTTCAGACTCATCTTGCAAATCAGTTTTGCATTACAAATAAAAGTGAAAGTGAAAGTTGCATCTGACTCTTTGCTACCCCATGGAATTCTCCAAGCCAGAATTCTGGAGTGGGTAGCCTTTCCCTCCTCCAGGGGATCTTCCCAACCCAGGGACTGAACTCAGGTCACCTGCATCGCAGGCAGATTCTTTACCAGCTGAGCCACAAGGGAAGCCCAAGAATACTGGCGGGGGTAGCCTATCCCTTCTCCAGCAGATTTTCCCGACCCAAGAATCAAACTCGGGTCTCCTGCATTGCAGGCAGATTCTTTACCAGCTGAACTATGAGGGAAGCCTATACACTGAAAATATGCAGAACTTATATTAATACAAGGTGAAAATCTATAGTGGTAGATAGATTTTTTTTTTTTTACTGTGTGTTACACAATTTGGGGAGCTGTGGAGGATGGGATCTCAGAAATGAACTTATGATTCACTTTGAAGCAAAGGAAGCTGGAATCAGTTACAGTCCCGAGAAGTTACAACTGAGCTCTGATAAATACATTTAAAATATCAGATACAATGCAGAAGGTAGTTTTATTTTTTTTTAGTAGCACTTATGAGCAAATACATTAAATCATATTAACTTGGAAACATGATGAAGAAAGGGTATTTACGAATCACAGCAGTGACCACACTTCTATATATTAAATAATGAGTCATGAATACAATGGGGACGGAGGTTATAATTCTCATGAGCATAATTTCATCAGCACACAGTGGAATTCTACAGGCAAAAAATTTGTGTTCCTCCTCCAGCAGAGCATGCTGATTAGTGGATCACCGTGGCCAGGTCTGCCCCTCAGTGTAAATTTCGTCTGCAAGCCGGTGGCACACGCTCTCTGCCTTCGGGCCCTGTTCATCCAGCTGTGCTTCGCGCCCCCGTTTTCACGGCTGTATTTAGCTCAGCATACTTTTTGTCTCATGTCCGACTTGGAAAAGTAGGATAAGTTTAATTTATGACGAGCCCTTTTTGCATTTTGAGTGGGTGGATCTTCCATAAGAGTCTTTTCAGTGAAGCTCCATGGTTGGCTTTTCTCCCTTTGTGATTCCGAAACGATGTTTGTGAGGGGCACTGATTCAGAGATTTCAGGCTTGAGGGTGCCTTGGACACGTGCAAGTAGCTTAAGCTGCTGAAATATTCAAATTCTGCGGAAGCGGGACCGCAGAGGCACGTGTGATATTTCAGGCCTGCAAAGCTCACATCTTGAGAAGAGTCATTAAGCCTGAAATGTCCTTGGCCAAGGGGGCTTCTCGGGTAAACAGCCCACGTGCAATGCAGGAGTCATAGGAGACATATGGGTCAGGAGGACCCCCTGGAGGAGGGCATGACAACCCACTCCAGTATTCTTGCCTGGAGAATCCCGTGGGCAGAGGAGCCTGGCGGGCTGCAGTCCATGGGGTCGGACAGGACTGACTGGAATGACTTCACACGCACTCACGTCCTCAGCCGGCCAGCTCGGCTGGGTCTCCCGTATTTATGGCAGGCCATAAACCTCTGCTTTGCTGTTGGAGCTGGTGGGAGGATGGAAAACACACAGAATCGGGGTGAATCATGCCAAGGCCGTCAGTGGGGAACGACTGACTGTGCATAATCAGAGAAAGGTCCATGTCCTGAACTTTCCTTCCAGGCCCCTCCTGCCCTTTCTCATCCCTTTAAAGCCATCCCTAAAATCAAGCAGCCAGCACCAAGCGAACCTTCCTGCTGAAACAACTGTGACCTTGCAAGGTAATTAGCAGGCTTCATGCATGTCCAAAGGGACAGAGAGGTGGTCTGTAATCTTTCAAGCATTGAAATATCTCTTTTCCCTTAAAGAAAATTTTAATGAAAGGTGCCATTAAAATGGAAGGCCTTTGTCCACCCTCAGAATGTCTCAGTGTGGGGCCTCTCCTGACACGTTTAAATGCTGCCCTGCAGAGAGAGGGCCTTGGAGGTTCTGTGACCAAACGCTTGTGTCCATTTATCCCTCCCCTTCTCTGCAGGAATGGAGGACAAGAGCCCCAGGGAGTGCTTTGGGGGTGGAAACCCTGCCTCCTAGGAATGGGCCCAAGTCACAGAATCACTTCTGGGGGCAGTCAGGCAGGTGGAGGTGAGACTGCAGGTCAGCCAGCTTCCCTGACGACACCGGCCAACTTCCTCCCTCCAGTGTCTCATCAGTGCTTCCCGTAGAATTAGAAGTGCCATCCAGTAGGCGCATAGATCAGAGGGCTTGTTTCAGGAAGACAAAGGGCAGCACGTGTCACTAGACAGAATCATAATTTAGTGGCTCAAATGTGGGAGAAGACGTGCCTTCCTGGGTGAAGTCACTTCCATGTCATGAGTGTAAACTGTGGGTCTTATGTTTTAAGACCCCCAAATTATATATGCTCTTTATTCAGTACGTTAGGCATTTGAGGATTTACAGATACGTTTCTGAATTGCTTGATTCTACACAGCATAAATAAAATTTTAAATTGCTTATGCCACAGATTCTAGCTGTTTTGTCTGTCAGACTAACCCTTTAGAGTGAACCTCATCTGTAACATCGAACTGAAGAATTATATTATACACTTTAGACCATAAGTGGTGAAGAAATGAAATAGTTTCTGATCCCCAAAGCATAAATCTCACATTCAGATTTTTCTATTCATTTAAAGAATGACTAAGCGTCAAGTCAGGACTGCACGCCCAGCAAGAGGACCACGCGTCGTGAGCCTCAGCTCACAGGGACCTGCTCGGCAAAGCTGTCCGGGTTGTCTGTCCAGGGAGACGATGGCCACCAGACTCACAGGACACGAGGCTTGATCCTCCAATGGGCAGGGATGCGCCTCTGACAGTCAGCGACCCACTCTCCACCCAAGTGCATTGCCAGCCTCCTGGGTGTTTGTTTCAGGGCTCCGTGGGGTTTGGGCTGAGCAGAGATGCTGAGACAGACTGCTAGGTTGGAATTGCAGCTCCTTCACTCCCTAGCTGTGTGAATTCCCTGGGACTCAGTTTTCACATCTGCAAAATGGATGCGTCTCCCTCCCAGGCTGGCCATGAAGAATCCAGGGCCTCAGTACTGGGAAAGCTCTTTGAGGAGGACCCGGGATGTGGAGGCTGTTTGGAGGCATGTAATAGGAGAATCAGAACATAAACAGGAAGAGGGCTCTCATGCTTTCTCAGGGATCTGTTGCCATTTGTTTCAGAGCCACAATCAACAGACAGAGCCTGCTGCCCTCCATGCTTGGAGCAGCACTGGGATTTGCAGACAATGATGTTGAGATGTGAGCCCCTGGCTTGGGCACACACTCCCTTCCAGCCGCCTTGCCACAGAAGGGAGCCTTGCACCAGGCCACGTGCCTCCTGAGCTGAGCTGCGGAGGGAGAAAGCCTGCTTTGTCCCTCGCGTTTCTGTTCCTTTTCACACAACTCTAGGCACCGTCTTTCTAAATCGACTGTGAGTCCCTGAAACTGCTTCTCTCAGAATAACAGGCCTGGGAGGGAGGCAGCTGGGGATTCCCCACGTGGACCCCTCCACCTGCTGAGAACAGGTGCGGAACCCAGGGACGAGAGGACAGGCTGGGCTTTGGGGCTACCACACCGATCGATTTGATGGTCCGGGATGAGCTCGGGTTCCCTCTGGAGGCCCCGGCATATTGCCTGGGATGTGGACAGGGGAAGAAGCGGGACCACTAGGGCCCCCTTGAGCCCACCGTCTTGAAGGTGGACACGAGCTTGTCAAGCTGGATTTGGCACTCATCTGAAGGGAGGAGGGGAATCTGGAATATTAGAGAGGGCTTCCGATGTGCTGTGGGAAACTCCACAAAACAAAACAAAAGCCAAGCCTGGTTGAGAGACTGCTGCCTTGTTGGAAGGACTGATGGTGAAGCTGAAGCTCCAATCCCTTGGCCACCTGATGTGAAAAACTGATTCACTGGAAAAGACCGTGATGCTGGGAAAGATTGAAGGCAGGAGGAGACGAGGATGACAGAGGATGAGACGGTTGGATGGCATCACCGACTCAATGGACATGAGTTTGAGTAAGCTCTGAGAGTTTGTGTTGGACAGGGAGGCCTAGTGTGCTGCAGTCCATGGGGTCACAAAGAGTGAGACACGACTGAGCGACTGAACTGAACAGCCTTGGGTTTGTACATGATAGAGTTCTCTTAAGGGTTCCATCTTCTCTTTCTGGTCTGTGAGTGATGCCGGGGGTGGGTGACTGCCCCAGGGTGGGCGGCAGGGGGGATGTCCTGACAGTGATGCTGAGTTGCCTCATGATGACCCCGTCCCCTCCACGTTCCTGATGAAATCCGCTTGGGGCTTGAGATTGTTAGCTCTGGAGTGGCCCCCACCCCCAACCAGGTGTTGAGACTGTCCCACGCTGGGTGTGCACTTATGGTCGAGGAAGGCTGGGGGGAGCCCTTCCTGCCTCAGGGCCATCTTTCTCATCCACCGTGTGATCAGGGTTTAGGATTAAGTGGAGAAACTCTCTTCATTGGAGTCTGTGCTTGGTACCCACGTAAAGCAGGCTTGGTGGGAACCTTAGAACATTCCAGAGACAGAGTTTGCCTCTGAAAGCCTCCTGACCTCTCGAGAGACTAGGGCAGTAAGAGTGAGGCTGAGGAAGAAGGCTGCGTCATCTTTTTTGTCATGAGGAAATAACTGAAGTCATCCTTCCAGAAAAGGAAAATGGAAAGAGCCACCCAGAAGACGCTGGGGGGAAGGACGATGTCCCCCTAGACCTGTGGTGGGAGGCAGAGGCCCCCTGGCCTTCACTCAGCTCTGGGCAGCCCCTTCCACGTGGGGCCACGCCCGCCAGCACTGATGTGGGGGCCTGGGCGCGGCTCCTCTCGGGAGCTTGGGAAGATGCTCAGTCCCCATTTCCTACCAGCAGCTCAGACCTCATCCCGTGACCGGGGTCCTGACCTCCCAGCAGGGGCTGCAGGAGAGAGCTCTGTTCTCAGGGAAGCAGAAACAGGAGGAGAGGGAGGCGCACTTCCAAAGACTCGTCCGAAGCATCTTCTGTTCCCAGTTGCAGAGGAGTTGTCTGTTCTCCACTTCTCTTCTTAGAACCTTAGTTTGAACTTTGGAATGTCAAATTCAGCAGAGTATAGTGTGTTTGCATGATCATTGGTGCCCGTGAATATTTTTTAGTCATTAAAAAAAAATCAGAACTCAAACATTGCAAGTGGTACTGGGTTTTGATGGGACACTTTGGGGAGAATTTTGAAGGCGTCACTTATCTGCACCCAAAGGAGAATAAAGGGCATGGTTTTCAAGGGTCTTTGTTAAGCCTGGGGGCAGTAAACACAGTTACTTAGAACTTCAGCACAGAGAGGAGCAAAGGAAGAAACAGCAATCGCTTCCAAGAAGAGGCCTGGCGATGGACCTGGCCTAGGGTGGGGGAGACGGGTGCTGCCTGGACCAGGTGGGTCCGGGGCTCAGCCAGAGGCACTCCGAGCAAGGTGGTGTCCCGTGAGGGCGCCGTCTCTAAGTGGGCGCCGCCTCCAGACCAGGCATCGAAACTGCCTTGTGAACAGACAGCCTCACATTTAAGGACAACTTAAAAAAAATCGAGTTTAGAAATGCCCCCATTTAGGTTGCCGTTAACAGTCTTGGCTCTGAGCGGCTCCCCAGATCAAGATGCATCTTCCTGTCAGGGGGTTCGCCAGCCCCTGAGGTCACTTATACCACCTAATCTCATCAAACCCCAGGCCTTTCATCTGTAAAAATATAACAACAACAAGAGCCTAACCACCAAATGGAAACAAACAAACAAGCAGAAAACAAATGACAGATCTCCGGTACTGAGTAAATAGAGATCACACTGTGCATTTCACACTGTCGGGTACGGGTTAGGCCCTCCGTGAATGTTTACTCTCTTTTGATACGTTGCAGACTCCAGGGACAATCCTAAATTACAAATTCTAAAAAGGTTTTGAATAACGCCAGCGTTAATGAAAGAGGATGCTGAGTGTGATCTCTGGGTAAATGATCACACTAGACCCTCCCTGCTTCTCCACAGACCGTCTGAACCGCAGCTGCAGTTTATCTGTTACACACATACGTGCGCTAAGTCACTTCAGTCGTGCCTGACTCTTGGTGACCCCATGGACTGTAGCTCACCAGGCTCCTCTGTCCGTGGGGTTCCCTGGGCAAGAACACTGCAGTAGGGTGTCATGGCCTCTTCCAGGGGGTCTTCCCAAACCAGGGACTTAACTCGTGTCTCTGACGTCTCCTGCAATGGCAGACGGGTTCCCTACCACTG
The DNA here is from genome assembly GCA_006410535.1 of Litocranius walleri. Classification (NCBI taxonomy): domain Eukaryota; kingdom Metazoa; phylum Chordata; class Mammalia; order Artiodactyla; family Bovidae; genus Litocranius; species Litocranius walleri. The sequence goes on from SJYG01000068.1 coordinate 3,597,904, forward strand.
ACCCACCTGGGAAGCCATTTATGATGAATATAAAAACCAGATAGACTGGAAGTGTAAGAGTGAGTGGAGACACATTTTGCATAAAGCTAAAATTTCTTTTTAAAATTTTTATTGTCAGAACCATTTTTTTTGGAGGTGATCAGTTCCTGGTGGCATTGTTACAAATTGCCAAAAGATTTGGTTTTTAATTCAATATATAATAAGTTCAAGATACAGTAGGTAATTTTCCAAATAACACAGTATCCTGAAGTCAGGCATTTCTCCGGAATGCTTTCTGAGATGAAACACCACAACACAGAGTGTTATAGCACTTCAATAAATGCAAAACATACCATATGTGACTTTTATTTTTCAAATATAAAAAAGCACTTTGGGGATTGTTTCCGTAACTGCGTATGCATTGCTGGGCTCACCCCTGGGTAACCAGTAGTGATCACATGTTCCCCTAAGGTTCTGATGTGAGGAGCTTAACTTGACAGAGAGGTGACCCCCTTCCCATCTGTAACTCATGGCTGTCAAAGGACAGGTCACCCCGGCAGTTTCACTGAGTCCGTCTAACCACTGGCCATAGAAGTTCTTCTTTTTTAAGAGATTTTCCAGGTTATAGTCTATTAAGATTTTACTCTTACAATATTTTTAACTTTTTCCATAAAGATGGGCCATAAACACGAGAAGTAATGGGATCCAGGGCTGTCAGGGAGCCAACAACTCAACATAATTTCTGAAAACATGGATGCCCTGGATGGGGTGAGTGGTCTTATTTCCACACGCTTTATTGCTGCCTGTAGCCTCCAGTGTAATGGCAACTATTAGGATTTTAACATATGGACTGAAAGCCCATTTGCTCCAGATTCGATGAAATGTTAACACTGCTTCTGAAATGTGCTTTAAATGTTGCGCTAACACGTCGCCCTGAGTTACGCTGAGTCCCGGGAGTCGAGACGTACAGGTTCCTTCTCACTTCTCAGTTACGACTGTATGTCATGGAAACACGTGAAATTTATGTTTTAAAACCCGTAAAGTCTTCTCCTTAAAGACGTTATTAATTTTAAAGTTCTGTTTCAGGATAATCATATATTTGTCACCAGAAGTACCGTGAAAGAAATGAATTTCTAGCCGCATTAGAGCTGTTTGTCGAGGAAG
>SJYG01000068.1:3606721-3622488 GCA_006410535.1 Litocranius walleri
TGTATTCTTGCCACCTCTTCTTAATATCTTCTGCTTCTGTTAGGTCCAGACCATTTCTGTCCTTTATCGATCCCATCTTTGCATGAAATGTTCCCTTGGTATCTCTAATTTTCTTGAAGAGATCTCTAGTCTTTCCCATTCTGTTCTTTTCCTCTATTTCTTTGCATTGATCACTGAAGAAGGCTTTCTTATCTCTTCTTGCTATTCTTTGGAACTCTGCATTCAGATGCCTATATCTTTCCTTTCCTCCTTTGTTTTTCACTTCTCTTCTTTTCACAGCTATTTGTAAGGCCTCTGCAAACAGCCATTTTGCTTTTTTGCATTTCCTTTCCATGGGGATGGTCTTAATCCCTGTCTCCCGTACAATGTCACGAACCTCATTCCATAGTTCATCAGGCACTGTATCTATCAGATCTAGGCCCTTAAATCTATGTCTCACTTCCACTGTATAATCATAAGGGATTTGATTTAGGTCATACCTGAATGGTCTAGCAGTTTCCCCTACTTTCTTCAGTTTAAGTCTGAATTTGGTAATAAGGTGTTCATGATCTGAACCACAGTCAGCTCCTGGTCTTGTTTTTGTTGACTGTATAGAGCTTCTCCATCTTTGGCTGCAAATAATATAATCAATCTGATTTTGGTGTTGACCATCTGGTGATGTCTATGTGTAGAGTATTCGCTAGTGTTGTTGGAAGAGGATGTTTACTATGACCTGTGCATTTTCTTGGCAAAACTCTATTAGTCTTTGCCCTGCTTCATTTCACATTCCAAGACCAAATTTGCCTGTTACTCCAGGTGTTTCTTGACTTCCTACTTTTGCATTCCAGTCGTCTATAATGAAAAGGACATCTTTTTTGGGTGTTAGTTCTAAAAGGTCTTGTAGGTCTTCATAAAACTTGGACCATACTGGAGTCGTATAGCAAAGCTATTTCTAAGGATGAGAATTTCTGCATCTTGAAAACGGAGGGATTAATTAGGAGGAGCCCCTTAGGAGGGGCAGAAATACCTCAAAAAAATAACCCTAGTCGTTGGTCCAGAAAGCAGTGGCTTTATGCATTCTCCCTGCCCCCATCACATCCCCGAGGTGGTATCTGGTTCTAGAAATGGGTACTCAGTTTCTTCTAGGATGTTAAAAATAATGATAGCATGTTAATTTGATGGAACTATATGAACAATGGTGCAGTGATCTTTTTGCAGAGAGGAAGAAAGGATGGCTTGCCTGCCTTGTGTCAGTCACTCAGGGAAGAAAAGCTCAGTGAGTAAATGGCTAGACGAGGTCTTGGTTTTTCTCAAGAAGTAGGTACCTAGAGGAATTTCCTGTCTCGGTTCCTCCCCTGCTCCTTGTTCTGGCTTCTTAGAATATGCAAATTTTGGACACTTGGGCTCAAAGAATCACACACATAAACACTTGGATTTTCCTGGTGTGTGGTTAGGCCAACCTTCGGGTTTCAGGTCGGACCCTCTTGCCTCTCTTCGTTTGCTTTTTGGTGTTCGGCCTGTGAGTTCACCTAATAGTCATTGATCCATTACGTAGTCCAAGGGGGAAAGGCGAGGATGGCTTTTTAGCGCGTTATTTGCCTTCAGCAGACTTGCCACGTTAGCCGACAGCTACTGGACTGAGGCTGTGGCCGAGATATTTGAGCAAGGCAATGACTACCTTTAGGCTTCACGTGTGCCTCCTAATGTTGCTTGTGTCTGCTGCCATCTTCTCATGCCACCACCCCTTTACAAGCACAGGGCACCTGTACCGAGAATTATGAGCTCTGAATGTGAATTATCTCCGGTTCTTGTTACGGCTCCCACATCAGCCCGTGACTTTTTACTCCTTGCAAGTGACTCAGGATTAGAAAAATGTTTCCACGAATGGAAGTTGTTAGCCTCCGTTTGGCTGTTTCTCCACCATGATTTTCAATGATTTGATTTTATTTTTCCTAAATGGCTGTTTGTATTATGCATGAAATCATTCTGTTAGCCTCTGGGGTTTGTGTGATAGGAGGGCAGCTAACTGCTTTTGTTAGGGTCATCGGTAAAGTGATCTACTGTCATGAAGGAGTTAGGGATCACTGGGAAAATTGACCTCGTATGCTACTTGTGTGCACGGCAGATTTGGAACGGTGCAGCCCAGCATTTATTATATCATGAAGCTCAGCATCTGTCCCTACTTAAATGTCACATTTTTGGTTGTTTAACACAAAGACTGCCCTGCTGCCAGCCTCTTGAAGATATAACCTGAGAGGCGTCGGCTTTGATGCTAGAATCTTGAAGGGTTTTTCTTTCCTTTTCTGACTGTCACGACTACTTATGAGGGAGTTGAGTTTGACAGTTATAATAGAATGAGGAAAAATGAGCAGAACACGGAGCGCTTAGGGAGTTCCAGAAGAGAGCCCAAAGTGATACAAGATTTGAACATAAATCCCCTTGAGAGAAGCTTAAAAGTATTTTGCTTTGGAAAAAAAAAATATATCTGAGGATGGACTTAATAATTGTAGCTGGGTCTGCATAACAGACTTCAGATGGTTGAGGTTTGGTGGAAACAGAGATGAAATTGCCTGTTTAGTGATGTTTTCAACCACTAAATGTTCAGTAAAGGCTTAAACGCAACCACAGTCCCCATCTATCCCAAGCTTGATACCTTCTCAACCACTCTGCCAAGTCCTTGGCTCACCAGGGGGAGGTTTTGTATAGCCGAGGCTATTCCCACTTGCTTTTGTTTGATATTTCGTCTTTCAGCTGAAAGCACCCAGGCTTGCTTTTCTTTAAATTCTTGGCTGCACCCTATTGACGTCTGTGGTAGGCAAATGCTCCTCAGGGTGTTATTGTTATCATGGCGTGCATTTACAGATGTCAACAGTATCACCCCAACTATGCTGCTAGTGATAGTAAGCTGGTCCAAGCGCCTGTGTGTCGGTGTCCCTGATTAGCCAGCTCATCACCCAGAAACCCTCACAGCCTACTCAGAATCCTGTGAAGGACCCCAGATAGACACAATTTTCATGTTCGCTAAAGTATTATTTCTTTTTGTATTTGACAGTAAGTGGCACAGAAAAGTTAAAAGTATGTTTGCAGCTGGTGACAACAAGGCAGTGTAATGCAGTCATTGACTACATGAAAAAATTCTTAGTAGGAGAGAGCTCATTGTCCCAAGCTTATCCTGTTGTTACAACCCCATGTCGTTTCAGTTTCCAAGTTTAAAGCAAGTTCATTGAGACGGTAATACAAACAACATCTCTCCTGGGAACTGGGGGATCCAGGACAAATAAGAATCAGATCCTATTCTTATCCAACTGGAGTTTCTTGATGGGAAGAAAGAACACAGCAATGAGCACAGGTGAGGAAGGCTCAGGTGGGCTGGGGTCAGAGGACTGTAGAGACACCTGTGAGCCCTGGGAGGTGCGGGGTAAGGGAAGGATAGGGTTAACAGGCATGGCTGGCATCACCAGGAACCAATACTGTCCGTCTGCAGCCGGTGGGAGCTACTTCAAACTGGCTCTTGTGCCCTCTGGAACTGATTCCAGAATGTCATCCTTCCTGTCCCCTTGAAAGAGGTCACAGGCTCACCTTGTCCAAGTCCTAACCCAGACGTGGACTCAGCCACCCCTCCAGGAGCTCCGGTTATTCTGAGCAGCACAGTCTGGATACCAGGTAGATTTATTTTTTGTTTCATCACAGAAATGTTTCAGAATTTGGAGGGATAAAACTTACATCTTGTACGACTTCAAATGCAGGCATACATGTTCCCGTGGCTTTGACACCAGTTTAGAGTTCAAAGCTCAGAAAACACGAGTTTCCTAAAGGTGTTTGGATGTTCTGGTGGGAAATGTTATCCTACCTCAGAGCATGTTACTTTTGTATTCCATGGTGGTTATATTTTAACAGAATCAATATTTCTTACAGTTTCAGTTTTTCAATTTATATTAAATATTTTTATTATATATTTATTAATATAAATTAATATTTATAGTAAACATTTACCTTTTTAAAAAGCCTTCAGCACCCTGTATTCCCAGGCAGTAGCCCATCCAGGTACTAACCAGGCCCAGCCCTGCTTAGCTTCTGAGATAAGATCAGGCTGTTCAGGGTGGTGTGGCCACGGTCTGCCCTAGAAATTTTAACTGCCTCTAACCAGTAAAGCTTCAAGTTAAATTGTTGCTGTTCAGTCGCTAAGTCACGTCCGACTCTTTGCAACCCCATGGACTGCAGCACGCCAGGCTTCCCTGTCCTTCACCCACTCCCGGAGTTTGCTCAAATGCATGTCTTCTGAGTCAGTGATGCCATCTGACCATCTCATCCTCTGTTGTCCCCTTCTCCTCCCGCCTTCAATCTTCCCTAGCGTCAGGGTCTTTTTCAGTGAGTTGTGTCTTTGCATCAAGTGGCCAAAGTATTGGAGTTTCAGCTTCAGCATCAGCCCTTCCAATGAATAAATTAAGAAAATTAACTGCCATTTAAATAATGAAAAACAACACATTATTTCCCTGTTAAAACCAGCAAGGACATCAGCAGGCAGAGGCAGAGGCAAGATGTGGGGCGTGGTGCAGTGAGAGGGAGCGGAGCCTCTGCTAAGAACCGGCAGCTAGAAGCTGAGGGCTCCTGCGAGAGACGCCCCCTCTGAGCCTCCTCTGAAACGGAGCGTGACGGCCCCTGCTAGAGAGAGGGTGGTGAGGCGGATGGGACGCCGCTCAGTAGGGTGTCTGGCTCACAGACATACTAGAAAGAATAGAAATGCATGAGCCGTTTGCTTCTGGAAACAGTACGTGAAGTGTGACCGTCAGTGAGGCGACTTGGGTTTCCGGTGCTTGCTCTGTCTCTAAAGAGCGATGTGGCCGCTGAACTACTGTCAGGTCTGTGGGGCTCAGTCTCCAAACCTGGAAAGACCTGGGCTTGGACCACAAATCAGAAATGAGGGAGCTAGAGCTTGGCCTACAGAGTGAGGTAAGTCAGATAGAGAAAGGCAAATATTGTATATTAATGCGTGTATATGGAACCTCGAAAGACGGTACTGATGAACCTATCTACAGGGCCAGGATAGCAACATGGATGCAGAGAACGCACTTGTGTTCTCTCGTACAGGAGACCCGGGTTCGCTCCCTGGGCTGGCCACATCCCCTAGAAGGAGAAATGGCACCTCACTCCAGTATCCTTGCCTGGAAAATCCCATGGACAGAGAAGCCTGGGGGGCTCCAGTACATGGGGTCACAAGAGTCGGACACAACTTAGTGACTGAACCAACACTATGACTGTGTATGCGTGTGTGTATATTAGAGACTGTGTATGTGCATGTGTGCGTGTGTACACGCGTGTGTGTGTGCGCGCACGTGTGTGCATGTGTGGTCGCGTGTGTGTGCAGGTGTGTGTGTGCGTATGTGTCTGTGGGCATGTGCTGTGGCCCCCTGACCGCTGTAGCCCTGAAATATTTCTCATCGGAAACACACCCTGGAATTTGCTGCACACCTGACCTAGAGGGAATCAACTCTGGGCCGTGAGCTGGTGTAAAGGAAACCCCCAGTGCAAATTGTCATGGCATAGACGTCGTCAGGGTGATAATTCTTAACTTCCTTTCGCTCACTTCCTTTCGCTGGAAATGTAGCCTGCGTCAATTCCTTCTTCTTTCCCTCTTTGGAAGCGATTTTCTTGGATGGTGTAAGAAACCCACAAGCGCAGTGGTGGGTACTGAAGTTCCTTTCTTCCTCATAAAGCTTCAGAGCTGCTGTCTGCCATAGCAGGCAAGATCTTGCTCCCCTGGGAAAAGTGATCCCTCGGGTAATGTGGAAGATCCGGCAGCAGGGGGTCTCAGCCGATCTTGGATGCCTCTGTGGTCTATCAGTGGTCTATCAGCCCCCTTCTTCTTTCTGCTAGCAGCAAACCCTAAAATAAGGTGTTTTTTTTTTTTCCTACATCTTCAACTCCGAGCTTATTGGGGGAAAAAAAATTCCTTTTTGAGCCTGCCATTTTGTCTTCCTAACCAATTAATTTCCATACCGCGAATTAAAAATATAATTGATCTTGTATGCTAATCCCTCAGGGAGATGTCTATTTTATGTCACCCGTGAACAACTATCTTCCGGGGTCTCTAGCACTGGGAGACTCTCCCAACTTCCGCTGGTGACAATAGGTGATTCACAGAAAGTGAGTTCCGCCCCGGCCGCGTCTGTTACACAGCATACTGGACCAACTGCCTGTGTGACAGGGTGTTCCGGTGCGCTGAAGTCATTTTTAGGGTACGGTGATGCCAAGGCACCAGGCTGAGATGTATTAATTTCAGTTGTGAGAAGGAGAGGAGAAAAGAACCTTGAGGTCCCCTTCTATATTTCTTGCTGTCCTTTTGAAAATTAAATAAAGTATGTTTTCTTTTATTGGATGGTTTTCTCTCTTAACCTCACTAGGAGGAATTCCCTCAGGAGAAGAGCATTTTAAAAAGGAAGCTAGCAGGTACATTAAACGTTTAAGAAGCCCGATATTCCTGCTGCTGTACTGACTCCCCACACACCAGCTTGTAACCCCTGTGCCAGCTATATCTGAAGCTTTCTCCAGACCACATACAATGGTAGAGGGGAAGGGAATATTAAAGTTCAACAGAAGCTCTAGAATATTTGCAAATTTGAAAACATGTGACCTGCAGACATGTTCGATAAACGAGGCACCATGCTTTAAGATGCTTGTGCACAGGTGTCTCTGAGATCCACCATCATTCATCCCACACGTATTTTCGAATCCTCGTGTGGCAACTGATATCCTAGACACTGGGGATAAGTCAGTGAACAAAAGACAGAAATCCCTGACCAAGAAATGTGATAAACAGTAGATTACAGTGTCTGAGCGCGCTATGGAAACAGGAAGTGAGGCCAGCGAGCTGCAGGTCTGTGATGGAGGGTGGGCGCCAGGAGCAGAGAGGCGGCAGCGAGGGCAGCGGAGCGGCGGGATCCTCGCGAGGGTCTGAGTGAGCTGGGGGGCCGGCCAGGGCGCCTGTGGGGGCCCGGGCCGAGAGAGCGGCGGGAGACCAGGCGCCGCTGGGGCAGAGAGGAGGGTCTGGGAGACGGGGCTGGAGCCCCTGCGGGGCACAGCGCTCACCCTGGATGGAAGGGGCCGCTGCTGGGGCTCGAACGGAGAGGCAGATCTGACTCGCGCTCTCCCACGGCGGCGAGCTGCCAGTGTGGTCCAGGGGGAGACGATGGTCCCCCGACCACGGGGCAGCGGCGGGAAGGGTGAGAGGTGGCCACAGTCCAGGTGACTTTGAACCCTGAGCCAGGGACGTTTCCCAACCCATGAGCTATGACATTACAGGAAGGAAAAGGGTCAAGGTCAATTCTCTCTCCCTCCACACTCTCCCAGCACAGCCCGGATCCTTCTAGGAGCCTCTCCCCCTCCACACTCTCCCAGCACACCCAGGATCCTTCTAGGAGCCTCTCCCCCTCCACACTCTCCCAGCACACCCCGATTTTTTTTTTTTCCTACATCTTCAACTCCGAGCTTATTGGGGGAAAAAAAATTCCTTTTTGAGCCTGCCATTTTGTCTTCCTAACCAATTAATTTCCATACCGCGAATTAAAAATATAATTGATCTTGTATGCTAATCCCTCAGGGAGATGTCTATTTTATGTCACCCGTGAACAACTATCTTCCGGGGTCTCTAGCACTGGGAGACTCTCCCAACTTCCGCTGGTGACAATAGGTGATTCACAGAAAGTGAGTTCCGCCCCGGCCGCGTCTGTTACACAGCATACTGGACCAACTGCCTGTGTGACAGGGTGTTCCGGTGCGCTGAAGTCATTTTTAGGGTACGGTGATGCCAAGGCACCAGGCTGAGATGTATTAATTTCAGTTGTGAGAAGGAGAGGAGAAAAGAACCTTGAGGTCCCCTTCTATATTTCTTGCTGTCCTTTTGAAAATTAAATAAAGTATGTTTTCTTTTATTGGATGGTTTTCTCTCTTAACCTCACTAGGAGGAATTCCCTCAGGAGAAGAGCATTTTAAAAAGGAAGCTAGCAGGTACATTAAACGTTTAAGAAGCCCGATATTCCTGCTGCTGTACTGACTCCCCACACACCAGCTTGTAACCCCTGTGCCAGCTATATCTGAAGCTTTCTCCAGACCACATACAATGGTAGAGGGGAAGGGAATATTAAAGTTCAACAGAAGCTCTAGAATATTTGCAAATTTGAAAACATGTGACCTGCAGACATGTTCGATAAACGAGGCACCATGCTTTAAGATGCTTGTGCACAGGTGTCTCTGAGATCCACCATCATTCATCCCACACGTATTTTCGAATCCTCGTGTGGCAACTGATATCCTAGACACTGGGGATAAGTCAGTGAACAAAAGACAGAAATCCCTGACCAAGAAATGTGATAAACAGTAGATTACAGTGTCTGAGCGCGCTATGGAAACAGGAAGTGAGGCCAGCGAGCTGCAGGTCTGTGATGGAGGGTGGGCGCCAGGAGCAGAGAGGCGGCAGCGAGGGCAGCGGAGCGGCGGGATCCTCGCGAGGGTCTGAGTGAGCTGGGGGGCCGGCCAGGGCGCCTGTGGGGGCCCGGGCCGAGAGAGCGGCGGGAGACCAGGCGCCGCTGGGGCAGAGAGGAGGGTCTGGGAGACGGGGCTGGAGCCCCTGCGGGGCACAGCGCTCACCCTGGATGGAAGGGGCCGCTGCTGGGGCTCGAACGGAGAGGCAGATCTGACTCGCGCTCTCCCACGGCGGCGAGCTGCCAGTGTGGTCCAGGGGGAGACGATGGTCCCCCGACCACGGGGCAGCGGCGGGAAGGGTGAGAGGTGGCCACAGTCCAGGTGACTTTGAACCCTGAGCCAGGGACGTTTCCCAACCCATGAGCTATGACATTACAGGAAGGAAAAGGGTCAAGGTCAATTCTCTCTCCCTCCACACTCTCCCAGCACAGCCCGGATCCTTCTAGGAGCCTCTCCCCCTCCACACTCTCCCAGCACACCCAGGATCCTTCTAGGAGCCTCTCCCCCTCCACACTCTCCCAGCACACCCCGATCCTTCTAGGAGCCTCTCCCCCTCCACACTCTCCCAGCACACCCCGGATCCTTCTAGGAGCCTCTCCCCCTCCATACTCTCCCAGCACACCCCGGATCCTTCTAGGAGCCCCTCCCCACCACACTCTCCCAGCACACCCCGATCCTTCTAGGAGCCTCTGGGAAACGACCAGGGCCTTGGCCGCCTCCTGCCTCCGTGCTGGGGCGCGCGCCTGGCGCACACAGTCGGCTCTCCTGGGTGGCCAGCTTGTAGCTGCAGATCTCGAAACTTCTCAGCTTCCTAGTGGTTCCGCTTTTCTGGGGAATCTTGACCAGGACAACAGATGTTTCCTGATGCTGCTGTGACTTACCTGTCCCCTGACTTACTGAACTTAAAGGAAGAAATTAAGTTGGGACTTCTCTGGTGGACCAGTGGTTAAGATTCTGACCTTTCACTGCTGGGGGCCCAAGTTTAAACCCTTGTCAAAGAACTGAGGTCCCACAAGCTGTACAGCATGGCTAAAAAAAAAAAAAGAAAATCTAAATTAAAAAAAATCAAATTATAATTCTATAACGCATACCTAAAGATTCAAGTGGACCACTTTGTAATCAAACAAGCATTTATTGAATACCTAGCATCCAGCATGTCCCTAAATCAGCATACTCTACAACCACTGATTTTCAAAGCTTCTATATACAAATAAGGAGAGGAAGGCCATTGCAATCCCACAAAAGTATTTTCAAATGTAGGGATAGAAGCCCCTGGAACATTCAAGCCCTCTGGCTCCTGATACCTTATGGACATCGGAAACATTGGTGCACAATTAACGTGCGCTCCTGGAGCTCTGGGTGAATGGGGCGCAGTGTTCGTGCTGCATGAGTACCAGCCATGTATGTGTTACAGTGGTTTATACTCAAGAAAGAGATGAGCGTGAGGTTCAGATCACAGAAGGGCAGACCTGAACTTTCAGAGAGGCCTTAAGAGTGATCAGAGGGAGAAGAGGACCATCAGAGGGAGAAGAGGACCATCAGAGGGAGAAGAGGACCATCAGAAGGACAGGAGGACCATCAGAGGGACAGGAGGACCATCAGAGGGACAGGAGGACTATCATAGAAGAGGAATATCAGAGGGAGAGGAGGACCATCAGATAAAAGAGGGCCATCATAGAAGAGGACCACCAGAGAGAAGAAGACCGTCAGAGGGAGAAGAGGACCATCAGAGAGAGGAGGACCGTCAGAGAGAGGAGGACCATCAGAGAGAGTTGGGGATAGGCAGATCTCCGGGTGACGGTGGCAGCGTGGACTGCGGGGGGCGTATTGGAGGGAGACGAGCCCTCCAGGCCAGCCTGGCCTCTACCCAGGTTTGCGTAGCATCGTCTCCGAAAGACAAGCCAGGCACTCGGCCTGGGGCTTCTCCCGAGGTCCTGGCCGCTTCCTTGTTTCTATCTTACTGGAGATGATGGGGAGCCGGGATGGCAAAGCTGCAGGAAGACTGTGCCTCTATTGGAGGAGAAGCAAAAGGGAAGCACCAGTGTGTTTCAAGGCCACTTTAAAAACAAAACAAGCAAGATATGAAATGTATTCAAGATGTATGTGTGCAGATGAAAAGGATAAATTAAGACTTAGTGCATGCTGTGCGCCCACAAAGCCCCTTTCAGAGCTCACCCTGACTCCCCGTTCACTGATTTTTAAAAATGCTTTGTTTATGCAAAAGCACATGTCGCATCCAGGACAGATCTCTCCTTTGTCTTCAACCCATCTGAAAAACAAATAGAGGACAAGGAGAAACAGTTAAAAGGGAGGGAGATTTGCTTGGAGACCACATTGAGCCAACATAAGCCCGGCCTGCAGGCATGACGTCACAGCTCAAGGTGTTCACTCTTATCCACGCGTGTGGATGGTCATTCCCTGGAGGAGAGTCTTCCCTCCTTTCCCCCGAGAACCCTGAGAAAGCCTCCCCGTCTGCTCAGGCGCAGCCTCCCCTTCAAAAGATTTGCCTTGGGAAACCACAGGCCGTCTCCTCACGATGGAAAAGCTTCCAGAGCACCAGCCCCGGTGGGATCTGGCCACCCAGGCCCCCACTGGGCCCGCTCTGAGACGCTGAGAGGGGCAGCCCCAGCGGGCGGCCCGCCTGCAGGCCTGAGCCTGCCTCTGCACGGCCCGCACGCCCCGGACCACGGCCACCACCCAGGTCTGCAGGGAATCCCACACCCCCTGGGTGCAGCCTGGGCCACTCTCTGGAAGGCTCCAAGCTTCTCTCGGGGAAGTGGGTGCTGCCGTGTCAACACTCTTCTGTGACCAGCGTGGATGGAAGTGGGTGTTTAACCTCCTGGGGCCAGCGCCCGGTGGAGGGGGTGCTCGTGGAGGAGGGAGGTGACCTTGAGGCCCCGGGCGCAGAGGTGTGAGTGTCGCTGCCCTTGAGCTGCGGGGGTGTGTGTTGATGAGTGGAGGACGTGATGTCAGACGATCTGGGGACACGGTGACACGTGCCGGGTGAGGATGGGGAGCTGTGGGAAGATCTGCCCTAAGAATAGACTCTGGCCCGGCGTCATCGGTTAGAGCAGGGGGTTTCTTCTGCCTGTCGCCCTGCCTCTTCTTTGAAGCTCTAAGTGCTGTTTTCTGAGGGCTTTCTGGTCACACTAATTACACGTTACTAAAAACAGCCGCCACAGCTCTTGCTGACGGCTCCTTGACAAGGTATTGCTGACAGGAGGCCCCCGCGGTCACAGTCAAACCAATTCAACCGGGGTGTGTTAGGGATCCCCAAAGAGAACACTCCTGGACAGGCTCTTGGCTGACTAAAGACTCCATCACTGGGTAATTAAGAAGCTGACGCCCCCCTCCCTGGTCTCTGGGGGCAGCTCAGATACTGGGCTGAGGCTGTGGAGAGCATGGTGGGAAAGGGTCCTGGGAGCTTGACCTCTGCACCTTTCCATGTGTGATGGGAAGTCTATGTGCTGACCTCGTGTTCAGGATTTCACCCCCAATATAACAGCAATGATGCAGAAAAGATTGCAGCGGAAGACAGACACTTCTTTCCTAAGAAAAGCAAAAATTCTGCTGCAGCATCTTCTAAATGTTACGTGAAGATACCATGGGTCCTCTTTTTAACTTTTGAGCTTGGGAGGAAGACAGCACCTGCCTATGGTCCTGCCCCGCTGGTTAAGGCTTGCAGCGGGGTCCACGCCAGCCACATCGGGTCGGGGGTGTTGACTTTGACGCGCTGCCAGCCCCCTGAGCCTCCCTGTTCGGGGTCTGCCCTCAGCTTCCCCGCAAGCCCACTCTGGTCTGTGCCAACCTCCAGCCATGGTGCGGGACCCCAGACACACGCACGTGTGTATGTACATGATGTATGTGTGTTTGTTAATATACGTGCACAGGCTCATGTCAAGAGATTCATGTCAAGTATTTGAAGAAACTCTTGGAAAATAAAATGCCGCTGTAGTCCCTTTATGTAATTCTCAGCCCAGTGGTGGGAGCGTCAGAGCCTTGAGCCTTCCTCTTGAGGGGAGCTCAGGCTTTCTGCACTCTCGGCATCAGCAGGACCTTGGGTGAGCTGCCTTCCTCAGTTCTCTCATCTGTAAAAAGGGGCGGTGTTTGCCTTGCCAATTTCAAAAGGACTTGAATGAAAAAAAAATAAATGAATGTGGAGGGTAAAAAAAAGGGACAACCACTTCCCAAGTTGGGAAGTGCTCACCAGACTGAAGGACCAACAAGATGCCCGCGGGGTCCTGCTGAGCAGTGGCGTTTTTCCCCGGGGTCAGCTGCCACCAGTGTCACTGTCCCAGGGCAGGACTCCTGGAGCGATGGGGAGGACTCCATAGTGTGGAGAGGTGTTTCGGACTCAAAGTGCCTCTTGTGAAGGTCCACGCCCTGTGCTTCCCAACACTTACCGGCAGTGGGGCATACGGTGCTGTTGCCCAAAGGTGTGCGTGACCATTCCCTATTCCCTCTCTTCTTATATATACGCATAGAAGCTTAAGCTTCAGCAGTGTCTGACTCCGCGACCCCATGGACTGCAGCCTGCCAGGCTCCTCTGTCCATGGGATTCTCCAGGCAATGGAGCGGGTTTGCCGTGCCCCCCTCCAGGGGGTCTTCCCGTCTCTTCCCGCGTCTCTTACGTCTCCTGCATTTATCACTAGTGCTGCCTGGTAGCAGCTGTCAATGTGGCGACTGAGATGTGTGGCCTCCCCCAGAGCAGCTAAACCACCCCCATCAGGTGCGCTTAGACCCAAGGCTCCGAGCCACACAGGAGTCGGGCCTCTGCGCCCCATCAGCCTGGGCTCAGGCGCTGGGGCGGGCTGCAGCTGAGGGTTTCAGAGCAGTGACGAGGGGACACCCCCCTCTGAGCTCACCACCTACACGTCTCTCCAAGGGCCTCGTGACGAATGCCACTGTGACGCGGCATCGCTTGTGACGCTCATCTTCTAAGACCCGTCCTGCCTTCTTTCATGGATCTGAGGAAGCAGAGCGTGTCAGCAGACTGTGTTTAAGGATATGAAAGTGCTCGCCCAGTGGGCCTTCCCGGGGGGAGCTGCTGGAATCAACGACGGCTTCAACGAGGACACAGGCGGATCCGCCTGGTCCCTCAGTGCGTCTCACCCAGCAAGTTACAAAAGTGAGTCCCATCTGTGCACAAGACAGTTCTGACTTCACGGGCACAAACATTTTGTGCTGGCTCGTAACGATGACAGGAGCTGCCTCCCGAAAGCCGGCCCCACAGTACTGACACCACGCGCTCTAGAATCTGGACTTCAGAATCCAGATTAGGAAATGAAATCAGCACGGCAGAGACAATGTTGGTCAAGGCCAAAAAGAAGCCCTTTCAGGCAGACTGTCCAATGCCAGTTCACGCAGAAGCACCACACACACAAAAAAGGAGGAAAACTCATTTGAGGCCGTCTGTTTCTCTGGTCTGAGAGTTGCTTTGTTGAAGGCTCTGGTGGCCGTGCCTTCTGGCTTGCTGAGCTAGGGCCGATACCCATCACCACAGCACCACCTCTTCAAGGGTCTGGTGAGGCTTGCCAGTCATCTAGCCGGAGACGCTGAGTCTGGCAGGGGTGACCCACGCTCTGCCCTTGTCTCTCTTGGACCAGACTCCCGGGAGGCTCAGCCTGCTGCCCAGCGGGGGCCCTCCATCTCTTCCGGGTGGTCTCCCGTTCCTGTCCATGTGACCACAGCCTCACTTGGCCTCCGAGGGGGTGCAGATTGTTCCAGGGGCCTCAACGAGCCCCAGTTTCTGGAATTAGCCTTAAATTGAAAGTGAAAGTAAAACCGTTAGTCGCTCAGTCGTGTCTGACTCTGTGACCCATGGACTGCACCCGCCAGGCTCCTCTGACCGTGGGACTCTCCAGGCAAGAATACTGGAGTGGGTTGCCATTTCCTCCTCCAGGGGATCTTTCCGACCCAGGGTTTGAACCCGGATCTCCTCTATTGCAGACAGATTCTTTACCATCTAAGCCAGCTGAGACCAGGGAATCATCCTCAAGGTGACCCCAATTCCGGCATCATTGCCTGGCTTTCCCTCTTTGGAGGTCCGAGTTGTGGGGCTTCCCCCAGGTTCCTGAAGGCCAATTATTTAGCTTTTCCTGTTTGTCCTCAGTCCCGGGCAGGGACTGTCTCAGATCCTCCCGAGGAACATTCTTTACACTACATCCTCCCTGAGAGTAACCCATGTGGGTCTATTTTCCAACTGGACCAGGGCAGAGGAGGGTTATTCATCACAACCTGGCTTCCCAGAAGAAGAGGTGAGGTTACTCACCTCCTTCCCTTCCTGAATCTGCCCACGCGTCCCCGTCTCCACCGTCCTGTCCTGAGAAGGTACTAGCAACCTGGCTGGGACCACAGGGCCACACTAGGATGCATGCTAGAGTGTGTGTGTGTGTGTGTGTGTTGGTGGGGCAGTTAAACTCAAACTGCGACAGGGAGACCAGACAAGACTGGAGCTTGGGAGCATTTAATTATTTGTTAATCCTTCAGTGCTTAGAGAAAGGATTTCTCCTATAGCTCACCTGGAAAGAATGTTCTTTGGTGTAAAACTCGACTCTATTCATAAAAAGCTCCCTTGACTTCACTCTGGCAAATGCCCAGGTCTCGGTTACATGTCTGAGGAGAGCTTTATACAAATAGAACAAACAGTGTAAAATTGAGCTTCAGTCTGTAATCCCACCCCTAGACTTCAGTGAACAATAATGGCTCCGATTGAAAGCAAATATTTTGGACCTTGCAGGAAGTTTTCTGCCACCTGCCGATGGAAGCTGTTTTCCCAGATCCACGATTCTGGAAACCTCTGCTCTCACTTGCCTCCACCTTTGATGACAATGATGTGAACTAGCTCTTTGTTCTGTGTCCAGGATTACACGAACCCAGTCCTCTGTTGCACACCCTGTTAGGGAAACATCCTTGAAGGCGTGGCTCAGGGGCAGGCAGGAGTGTGGACGGAGCCTGTACCGACGCTCAGAGCCGGTGCTGAGATGCCGTCTTATGTCTCAGGAGGGTCACCCTGCAATCGTGGTCCTGACCTGGTAGACCCGTAGCCTCTCACCGATCACCAGCCTCTCGGCTCAGAGGGCATCCATCTCAGGCAGCAGTCTGATTGAGAAGGAAGATGTGTCTGAGAATTGCAGGGAAGATTTTGTGTTTTACAAGCTTTGAATGAGCTTCTCGGAATATGTTTAGACTCACAGGAAAGCTGCAAAAATGGTCAAGTCCCTGCACCCCTCCACCCGCACCCTCCACCTGCACCCTCCACCCGCACCCCTCCACCCGCACCCTCCACCTGCACCCTCCACCCGCACCCC
>SJYG01000068.1:3630274-3648368 GCA_006410535.1 Litocranius walleri
TGCAGAGCGGCCATCTCTAGGGTGCCCTCCCAGAGCTGTCGATGGTGTGTTTTCTTATTCAGACCAATGGACCGGTTGCCCGAGCTGCATTCGGAATCTCGTGCGGCTGATTATGAGAGCATTAAAGATCTCTTTGGTGCTGGCATTTTATCCCCCGCTTTCATATTTGTAACCCTTTCTACTTCCTAATATCCCCTGTGTCTGGCTGCACGTCCTCACCTCTGACACCAGGAAGTCAGTCAATAAACCCAGCGCGCTTTGATCACAGGATTATGGGACTGCTTTCTATGCAAAGAGAAACATCAGGATAAGCAAATGCGGAAGGGGAAAACCCCTCTGGAGCAGAGGAGTTTGAAGACAGAGAAGAAACAATTCCTGAGCATTTGCAATGCAAACCCTACTGGACATCTGAGCCTTATTTATCAGCCATGAGAAAGAAGACCAGGCCCCGGACCAGAGGGGGCATTTCTGCACCTCAATTCAGAATCCGTACAACTGTCTTCTGGTGACTTATAGCAAGCACGCCGCACCGTGGTTGTCTAGCCTTGAAGACGCAGGACGCACACGGGCTGCAGCCCTCTGAAGCAAGAGTGCCTGTCGGGGATCGGATCATTCCTGAAACTCAGACCCTCACCACTGACCACAGAGGTCAAAGTGCCATCTGATATGGGCTGGGCTTGTCTGTCTGTGGTCCTTTACCACCAGCTGTGCAGAAGATTCGAGCCCCACCCAGGGCGATCCCCAGGAAAGAGTGCTGAGCCTGAGCAAGGCACCACATGGGGGGCAGCTCTATGAACTGGCCAGGGCCAAGGACACTCGGGCCTTGTGCAAACGTCGCTGTGGCCATTACTGAAGCGCTTCCAAGTAACTTTTTCCTGGAAGAAGATAATTTCTACTTTTGTTTGTTTGTTTTTGGACCAGTTTTTAACACTCACCCAGTAAATTCCATGAAAATCTTAGCCAGTCCTGACTACGCACTTTATTTTTTCCTTCGAGGTTCATGTCCCCTAAACTTTCTGCAATGTCCCTTTTTCTGTTTCGTTTTTCTCGCGTGCTTTCCCTTCCTCTTTGCACTTTCCATTCACTTGTTCCGGCGGTGCCGGGTCTCTGCAGCCGCGTGTGGGCTGGCTCTCTCCTGGTGTGGTTGGTGCCTGGCTTCTCACTGCAGCAGCTTTTCTGGCTGCAGAGCGTGGGCTCTAGAGTGCTTGGGCTCCAGTAGCTGCGGCTCGTGGGCTTTGCTGCCCCCCAGCATGTGAGATCCTACTGGACTGGGGATCGAACCCGTGTCCCACGCATTGGCGGGCGGACTCTCAGCAGCTGGACCACCAGGGAAGCCCCTCCCTCTCTCTTTTTAAAAAGGTATTTGATTGAAGGACAGTTGCTCTGCAATATCGGCTTGATTTCTGCCGTGCACCCACATCAGCTAGCCATAGTTGTACGTATGCTGCCTCCCTCTCAAACATCCCTTCTACCTCCCACCCTCTCCTGCCCTTTTAGGTTGTTACAGAGACTCAGTTTGAGTTCCCTGAGTCATAGAGTGGATTCCCACTGGCTATCTATTTTACATCTGGTAGTGTCCATGTATATGATGATTTTTTAAGTTGCTTAGTTGTGTCCAACTCTTTGTGACCTCATGGAGTATACAGCCTGTGGAATTCTCCAGGCCAGAATACTGAAGTGGGTAGCCTTTCCCTTCTCCAAGAGATCTTCCCAACCCAGAGATCTAACCCAGGTCTCCTGCTTTGCAGGTGGATTCTTTATCAGCTGAGCCACAAGGGAAGCAGTGTATATGCTTCGTGTTACTCTCTTAACCTCCCTTAAGGAAGACATTTTTTTAACAGACTTCATGATCTAGATATTCCATTGAGCTACAGGATCATAGCAGTATTTCTCAAATAGCTTCAATTTGCTCTAATTTCTGAAAAATTATCACCATTTGGAAAATATTTTTGACAGCTACGGCATCAAACTTTATTATACATTTTATGAGTGATTTTTGAAAAGCACTTTATTCATCTATTTATCTGGGTTTGGCTGCACCGGGCCTCACTGCTGGGAAGGCTCTTCTCTCGTTGCTGTGAGCTGAGGCTGCTTTCCAGCTGTGCTGTCTCGACTGTGGTGCACAGGCTCCCCACTGCAGGGCTTCTCGTCTCAGAGCAGGGGCTCTAGAATTGTGGTGCACGGGCCCCGTGCACACAACGTGTGTGTGTCCATCACACAGCATATGGGATCCATGTGGATCAGGGGTCCAAGCCCTGTCTACTGCTTTGGCAGGTAGATTCTTTACCACGGAGCCCCCAGGGAAGCCCTCGTTATATATTTTCAATGATTTCATAGTAATTGCCAAGATCAATAATTTGAGAAAAATATATCATTTTCTCTGTTAACACCTCCCTACTAAATATATATAAAGGCTTCGTTTAAAATTATGCATCTTTTCATGAGACCTGTATTAACTTTGCATTTGCTTTTGAATACCACTGATGCACATGGTACACATGCTACAAAATAGTAGATGTGGCACACACAAGTTAGCACTCTCATTGCTCAGTCACTAAGTCGTGTCCGACTCTTTGCGATTCCATGAACTGCGGCACACCAGGCTTCCCAGTCCTTAACTCTTTCCCGGAGTTTGCTTGCATTCATGCCTTTTGAGTCAGTGACTCTAGCTAACTGTCTTATCCTCTGCCGCCCCCTTCTCCTTTTGCCCTCAATCTTTCCCAGCATCAGGGTCTTTTCCAATGAGTCAGCTCTTTGCATCAGGTGGCCAAAGGAATGGAGCTTCAACTTCAGCATCAGTCCTTCTAAAAGTTTAATACTAAAGTATTTTAAATAGATTTGCTTTGCTAATACATCTTTATTAAAAGAAACTTTGAAATACAATGTATTGTTCATAATTACCTGTTTAGTTATTTAGAACTAGCATTGCATGAGAGCTGCTCAGTCATGCCTGACTCTTTGCAACCCCATGGACTGTAGCCTGCCAGGCTCCTCTGTTCATGGAATTCTTCAGGCCAGATTACTGGAGTGGGTGGCCATTTCCTTCTCCAGGGGGAGAAGTGACATTAATTAAGCAAAATTTCCAACAAATCTCAACAGAGCTCAATTTTAAGGAAAAAATAAAAAGAAATACCACTATTTGAAGCACATCATTTGAAAGAACCCACCATAATCCCTTATATAAGCTTTTAAACAATATTATCAGTTTTAAATAAAATGCATCTTTCCCTCTCCCAGTCAAACTATCAAATGCTAGAACAGATACTCTCAGATCAGGAAGCCCTCCTTGTTGGGAGATACTTGATTTCAAGGACACTGAACTCCTCAGACTTTTGGAAGCCAAGGATAGGGAGAGAACTTCCTACCGGCCGTTCTTGGCATGGTTTTCAGAGGCAGGCATTCTGTAAAGATCTTCCTGGCTCTGAAAAGTATGCTGAAGGCAAGTTGCAGTCACTAAGGGTGACATGAGAAGGCTCCTCACCCCAGGGATGTCTGTGAGCTGCCCCTGCCAGGAAAGGAAGCCATGGTCCAGCCCAGGAGCACCGAGCCTCAGTCTTGAGTTTCTCCAAGGACCATCTCCGAAGCCTGGCTTTGTGAGAACACAGCACCCCAGGTCTAGGGATTTGCTAATGTTCTCTGAATCTTACTGTCTCTAATTTTTAAAATGAGATGTTTCTAACAATGGAAGTTTCGGTTTAAAATCCCCAGGACTGATGCGTTCACATCCATCTCAGTCTGAAGTCACGGAGAAACCAGCTTATAAGTGCTGTGGGGGGACTGAAGAACTGTGAAAGAGCAGAAACAGCAGCAACTGTGCCTCAGCTTCCTGAATACAGCAGCAGGATTTACAGATGGATTAGTGTTGAACTGCAAACCTGGAGCCCAAAATTATGAGGGTGGCTGAAGCTGCGGTAAGTGGTGATGCGGACGAATCTACTGCAGAGGGAAATCAGCGGCTGAACATGAAAATGCATGGCAGAATACACACATTTATCCTGTATTGGTGAAAAGTATGTCAAAATGTGGTAAAAATCAAAAGAAAGATGACACATTTGAAAATATTATAAATGAAGTTCGAAGATTGTAATTTATAAGAACTCAGAAAATCAATAAGAATACAACTCAAAAAGTTAAAAAAAGGCTGTGAATATTCAATTTACAGAAGAAGTTGTACAAAGAGCCAAGAAACTTAGGTAAACTAGTTGCACCAGTAGGCAAGAAAAAAAAAATGCTCACATAAGTAACAGTGATGTACTGTGGAGTGCCTACTGCACTGGGAAAAATGTACATTCTTAAATACTCAAGATAGAAAGAAATGTGAATTTTTATGCATGGATATGTGATTGGGTAAGTTGAGAAAAAAGTAACTGAAGATGTTGGTGAAAAGAAAATATTAGTAAAAAAGAAATGTTTTCTTGCTCTTGGCTCCCTTAGTGCTATTGCTGGTGACTTTTCCTGTCATCAGAGTTATGTATAAACCTCTTTTACGACACAGTTGCATTGAAAGCAGTGAAACGACCGACGACGGTCTTTGCATTTCGTGATAGCTGCACTTCCAGTCTCTCTTCTGGAAATGCTCTTCCCTCAAATATGTGCTGGGCCTCCTCCACCCCTCCTCTGGTCTGTGCTCGAACATCAGCTACTTGGAGACCAGATATCTTGGCCCAGCTGCTGGAAATGGCATCCTCCCGCCTCCCATTGGACACGCCTGCCTCTCTCCACAATCACACTGCCCCCACCTGAGGTCTGTGCACTTTGCCGTCAGCCTCAGGCCCCAAAACGTGACCCCCACCAAAGCTGGCCTCGGTCACTTTGGCTTGTCACTCTCACCCCCTGCCTGGGGCGGGGGACGGGGAAGGGGACCCTCTGGAGGAGACAGGAAGAGGATGAGGGCACTGGAAGGGAGGACTGGAAGAGGCTCCCCCTCTCAGGTTCGGGATCCCAGTAGCCTGCTCTGCACCTGAGTCAGGAGTCTCGTCTGCATCTCATGGAAGAATCCACGGGGTATTCTGTCCTGCAGATGAAGCCCTCAGAACCGCAGACTGAGTGCCGCTCGGGGCTCACTGTCCTGAACGGTGAGCTAAGGGCTGTGTTCAGACATGCTTGATCACGGTGTGTGGCCCTTCCAACGTGTTGTTGGAGTCGATGTCCAAGCATTTTGTTGAGGACTTCTGCATTTATGCTCATCCGAGGTATCGACCCATAGTTATCTTCTTCTGTGATGTCTTTGTCTGGTTTTGGTTCAGGGTGATGGTGGCTTCATAGTGTTCCTTCTGCAATTTTTCTGAAATAGCTTCAGGAGGATCGGTGCTAACTCTTCTGTAGATGTTTGATGGTGTTTACCTGTGAAGCCATTTGGCCCTGGGCTTTTGTTTGCTGGGAGTTTTTAAGCCACAGATCCAGCTTCAGTGCTGGTGATCACTCCATTCATGCTTTCTGTGTCTTCCTGGTTCAGCCTTGGGAGACTGTCCTTTCTGTGAATGTGTCCATTTCTTCCAGGTTGCCTGTTTCACTGGCATGCAGCAGCTTGCACAAATAGCAGTCTCTCCTGGTTATTTGCATCTCTGTGATGTCTGTTGTAAATTCTCCTTTTCATTTTTGATTTTATTGATTTGGACCTTCTCTCTCTTTTTTTTTATGTGTTTGTCAATTTTTTTTTTCTTTCTAAAGAACCAGCTTTTAGCTTCATTGAGGTTTTCTATTGTTTTCTTATTTCTTATTCTTTCTCCATTTCATTTATTTCTGTTCTGACCTTTATGATTTCTTTCCTTCCACTAACTTCAGGTTCTGTGCAGCACATTTGAAGTCCTTCCTGGCAAAGGGCAGGACAGCATGCCAAGTGACTAGCTTTTTAGAGAGCACGTGGCCCATTCCCTTGGACGGTTAACGTTCCCCATTGGAGAGAGAAGGGGAGGTGAGGAGAGGGGAAAACACGCCAAGGGCAGCCCCCACCCCCACCCCCTGCCACCGGAGGGGCTCTTCCTGCATTTCCAGAGTAAAATAGTTAGTCCTCCTTATTGAAGGTTTAAAATGAATGGACACATTATTAAAGTGATGGATAAATAGGACAAAATGCCCACACAGTACTCTATTTTGCTTCCAGGAAATTGGTCCTATGTGTGATTTTTGTCTCAGTAGCTGATGTTTCACGTATAAAATCTCACTCTTGACAATAAACCCCCAACACTGGCATGAAAAGGAGAATTTCCCTCCGGGTGAAGATTTTAAAGACAAACCTCTCCTTGATAGACCCATAACACTGGTACTTGAGAATATTCCCCCCTCCCATCATTATGTACATATGCATTGTGAATTTCTGTAAAATGGACTGTGGTTTGTACATTACAAGGCACTATTTGTTTATAATAAAAAAATAAGGGGTTTGGGATTGAAAGCTTGCATTACAAAATGTCTCTTTTGAGGAAACTCATTAAATTGTCCATTCCCTTGGGTTGCAGGTAAGTTAGGACAGTGGCTGCGTCAGTGGCCCTGCATATGTTTGCAGGGAGAAATGTTAAGAACCTCAGAAATGAAGATGATACCACTCTAATGGTAGAAAGTGAAGGAGAACTAAAGCCAGAAAGCTGGCTTGAAGCTCAACATTCAAAAAACTGAGATCATTGCATGGGGTCCCACCACTTCAAGGCAAATAGAAGGGGAAAAGTAGAAACAGTGACGGATTTTATTTCCTGGGCTTCAAAATCATTGAGGCTGGTGGCTGCAACCATGAAATTAAAAGATGCTTGTTCTTTGGAAGGAAAGCTATGACAAACCTAGACAGTGTGTTAAAAAGCAGATGCATCACTTTGCTGACAGAGGCTAGTATAGTCAAAGTTATGGTTTTTCCAGGAGTCATGTATAGATATGAGAATCAGACCATAAAGAAGGTTGAGCACCAAAGAACTGACGCTTTCAAATTGTGATGCTAGAGAAGATGCTTGAGAGTCCCTTGGACAGAAAGGAGATCAAACTAGTCAATCCTACAGGAAGTCAACCCTGAATATTCACTGGAAGGACTGATGCTGAAGCTGAGGCTCCAATCCTTTGGCCACCTGATGTGAAGAACTGACTCATTGGAAAAGACCCTGATGCTGGGAAAGATTGAGGGCAGGAGGAGAAGGGGACAACAGAGGATGAGAGGGTTTGATGACGTCACCAATTCAGTGGACATGAGTTTGCGCAAACTCTGGGAGTTGATGATGGATGGGGAAGCTTGGCGTGCTGCAGCCCGTGGGGTCACAGAGAGTTGGACACAACTGAGCAACTGAACAGCAACAACTTCATTTCTAAAACCCCACTCCAAGCCTTGGCTACAAAGCCATCACTGAAAAGGATAATTAAAATAATTCTAGAAACAATAAGGAAACATAATAAGAGGGAAAACCATTCTAAAGAGATTATTCAGGATTTATTAGCAGCCGACACTGGAAATACCCTAGTCCTCGAAGTTGCATCTTAATATGTTAAAGCATCATGTAATTGTTCAGAGATGAAAGTCTCTACATAGTTTAAATTCTATCACGAGTGATATTTTTCTTTATTTAAGTGAAGTAAATGCAGCAATTATCACAACATAAAAAAGATGCTTAGTTTTCGTCCAAGGAAGGCATATTGCCACGTGGTTCCAAATAGGTTCTCCTGCAGATTTCTTTTACACACTGTAATCCATTTACCCAAATAAAACAAAACTTGTCAGATATATTTAGCTTACTTTACTCTTTTAGCATGGTAAGGTGAATTTTTAAATTTTTACTGGAGTATAGTTGCCGTGCAGCGTGTTGGTTTCCGGTGCACAGCGAGCTCACTCAGCTACACGCACACACCGTGATGGCGGTCGTTTACTCGCTGAGTCACGTCCTGCTCTCCTGTGACCCCGCGGGCTGTGGCCCAGCAGGCCCTCGCTCCACGGTATTTCACAGGCAAGAATGCTGATGCAGGCCACCATTTCCTTCTTCAGGGAAACTTCTAGACCTAGGGATTGAGCCTGTGTCTCAAAGCTGTGTAGTCCACGTGGATTCTTCACCAATGAGGCACCAGGGGAGTCCAGGTGTATGCATATAATCACTCTTCTTTCTACTCTTTTCGCATATGGGTCATTACAGAGTGTTGATGAGAGTTCCCTGTGCTATACAGTAGGTCCTTATGAGTTACCTGTTTATATATATATATATGAACAGTAATGCATATGTGTCCATCTCAATTTATGAAACGAGAATCAATTTCTGAATCTCAATTTATGAAAAAGATAATTTGCTTCTCTTCCTCTCCAAGGAGCTCCACAGACTGTAAGAGCCTTCTTTGTCTTTCCTATGACTCTATCACTTAAAGCACTTTGCTCTGTTGGGCTGTTCTGGATCTTAGTTGTGGAAGGTGGGATCTTCAATAGGGGCATATGGGATGCGGTCCCCTGACCAGGGACTGGACCAGAGCCATTGTACAGGGAATACAGAGTCTTAGCAATGATGACGTCACCAATTCAGTGGACATGAGTTTGCGCAAACTCTGGGAGTTGATGATGGATGGGGAAGCTTGGCGTGCTGCAGCCCGTGGGGTCACAGAGAGTTGGACACAACTGAGCAACTGAACAGCAACAACTTCATTTCTAAAACCCCACTCCAAGCCTTGGCTACAAAGCCATCACTGAAAAGGATAATTAAAATAATTCTAGAAACAATAAGGAAACATAATAAGAGGGAAAACCATTCTAAAGAGATTATTCAGGATTTATTAGCAGCCGACACTGGAAATACCCTAGTCCTCGAAGTTGCATCTTAATATGTTAAAGCATCATGTAATTGTTCAGAGATGAAAGTCTCTACATAGTTTAAATTCTATCACGAGTGATATTTTTCTTTATTTAAGTGAAGTAAATGCAGCAATTATCACAACATAAAAAAGATGCTTAGTTTTCGTCCAAGGAAGGCATATTGCCACGTGGTTCCAAATAGGTTCTCCTGCAGATTTCTTTTACACACTGTAATCCATTTACCCAAATAAAACAAAACTTGTCAGATATATTTAGCTTACTTTACTCTTTTAGCATGGTAAGGTGAATTTTTAAATTTTTACTGGAGTATAGTTGCCGTGCAGCGTGTTGGTTTCCGGTGCACAGCGAGCTCACTCAGCTACACGCACACACCGTGATGGCGGTCGTTTACTCGCTGAGTCACGTCCTGCTCTCCTGTGACCCCGCGGGCTGTGGCCCAGCAGGCCCTCGCTCCACGGTATTTCACAGGCAAGAATGCTGATGCAGGCCACCATTTCCTTCTTCAGGGAAACTTCTAGACCTAGGGATTGAGCCTGTGTCTCAAAGCTGTGTAGTCCACGTGGATTCTTCACCAATGAGGCACCAGGGGAGTCCAGGTGTATGCATATAATCACTCTTCTTTCTACTCTTTTCGCATATGGGTCATTACAGAGTGTTGATGAGAGTTCCCTGTGCTATACAGTAGGTCCTTATGAGTTACCTGTTTATATATATATATATGAACAGTAATGCATATGTGTCCATCTCAATTTATGAAACGAGAATCAATTTCTGAATCTCAATTTATGAAAAAGATAATTTGCTTCTCTTCCTCTCCAAGGAGCTCCACAGACTGTAAGAGCCTTCTTTGTCTTTCCTATGACTCTATCACTTAAAGCACTTTGCTCTGTTGGGCTGTTCTGGATCTTAGTTGTGGAAGGTGGGATCTTCAATAGGGGCATATGGGATGCGGTCCCCTGACCAGGGACTGGACCAGAGCCATTGTACAGGGAATACAGAGTCTTAGCACTGGGCCACCAGGGAAGTCCCGATTGGGCCAGTTTTTACTGAATGTGGCCCAGTTGCCTGTGTCAGGGCAGGATAGCTGGGGGGCAGCTACCAGGGGATGGGGGGTGCAAGTAAGAAGCTGGGTTGGCCTTGGAGACAGGACGGAAGATGACAGCCAGTCGCCTCTGCTCCCACTGCCTCTTTGATCGATCGTCGCAGCCTGAGACTTGGAGCCCACACCCTGGCTCTGGAACCAGAGTCTGAGCTCCTGGTGGAAACGGCGCTCCCGCAATGACTGATGGCTGGTGTGCCTCCGCGGGAAAGCAGGCCTCCGGGCTGGCGGTCCCCGGTCCCCGCTCCCCTGTCACCCTGGGAAAAGCTAAACACTCCCCATTGTGTTTAGAAATGCTATAGCGGAGACTATTTATAAAGGACTAAACACAAAAGCACTTAAGCCTTCACTTCTCTGACGGAGGGTGAACGTCTGGTGCCGCCCCGAATCTCAGGAAGTCGCCTCTGCAGAGCTCTGCCAGCCGCTCTGACACGAGGGGATGGGTGTGGGGTCACAGGGGGCTGAGGGCCAGCCCTGGGCTGTAGGACCAACCCCCCTGCCCACCCTCCACCCAGGCCGCCTCTGAGAGCATCAGAGCCGTGAGGATGCAGGGGGTGCTGTCCCCCAGGTCCCAGGTGAGCCGACGGGGGCTGGGAAAGCTAAGTTTCTCGGGGTGCTTCGTGCTTCCTGCTACCAAGTAGGGGCTCTTGGGCCTGGGGACCCTCACAGTAGCTTTGAGAAGGGGAACAGCCACTTCTTCTTACTAGACTCTCAATCAGACGAGACCCTTGGTCCCTGAGTTTGCAGGTGGAGTCAAGACCTCGCAGTAGTGTGGAGGGGGTGGGGAGTGTGGTTGGCATCAAAAGGGCAGGAACAGGGGAGAAAGTCACTAGCCCTCCAAACCAAGGGAGTGACGAGTTCTTTTGGCTCAAAAGCGCTGAATGAACACGTGTGATGACTTGCTCTGACTTTCCCCCAACGCTTGAAATCTCTCACTCATTCCAACACGCTCCTTCACAACTTGATGTCACAAAGTCTTTCATTTAATTCATGTATGTGCATATTTTAATTCTGAAGATGCATTATCCCGAGGAATTTTTTTTAAAACTATAAACACTTCTTTTCCCTGAAGCACTGTGGTATCCATCATCCAGAGATGTCAACGAAAAAATCTATAAGCACATTCTGTTTTTGTTTGTTTGAATTGTATGGAAATAGCCCGTGGGGGGAGTTTTTCAGGAAGCCCAGACCTGGCTGTGGACTGCTAGTGCCCTCTCCCTCGCAGTGGTGGGCCCGCGTGGGTCTGTCCTGGTGACCCCGTCCTGGAGTTTGTCTCCGGCCCATGAGAAGCCTGACGTCTCCACAGACGCTCCTTGGTCCTGGGGAACGTGCACTAAGCCTGGGACTGTGTGTTTCCTGGGGCTGTTCATCTCTCCCTCATATCTTTTCTAGGGCCTGTCCTTGGGCCTAAATCAAGAGATAATCCCTTTCTTCTGCTGCCCCTGGGCGTCTGGCATTGGGAGGGCTGGTGAGGGTCCTTATTATCTGTGGGCAGCTCTGCTGTGCCATCCAGTTGTCCAGTCAGCCTCAGGCCTCTCAGGGGAAGGAGGAAGAAGGCCCAGGATTCGGTAGCCAGGGAGGAAAAGAGCCCAGGTGTCCGAGAGCACCACTCCTTTCTTCAATGAGATGGGCTGTGGGGCTCACAAATCCCCCAGTTACGCGGCTGCCGACGTGCTTGGGAAGAGGGCAGCTGGCCCTGGGGAGGTGCTTTGGCCAGGACCGCCTTGAGGCTGGTGCCCACTGTGCTCCGGAACTTGTGACCTCAGCTCTAAGTGGGTTAAATATCTTAGGGGAACCAGGGGACGGCAGCGGAGGAGGAAGCGGGGCTGGGAGAGAGACGGATGTAGCCTGACTGTCCTTGCCAGAAATCTATGTGAACTTGAATTCTCGCAAGCAATGCCTGATTGGATCTTCCGAATTACCTTGAAAGACAAGTGATATCACAGAGAGTACGGAAGTGAAACTCCACCGCAGTGAAACACTGCCCACACTCAGAACAGTGGGTGTGGGTTCTGAATAAAGCTTAGGTTTAGGAACATTTTCTTTAAGGCTTTGTCACAGCCCATGTCTCAGCCGGTCTGTTTGCTACGAACTATACTCCTGTTTGGGGGCTTCCTAGGTGGTTCAGGGGCAAAGAATCTGCTGGAGACGCGGGTTTGATACCCAGGTCCGGAAGATCCCCTAGAGGAAGGCATGGTAATCCACTCCAGTATTCTCATCTGAAAAACCCCACGGACAGGGGAGCCTGGCAGGCTAAGTCCATGGGGTTGCAAAGGGTCAGGCATGACTGGCACTTAGGCATATCTTCCTGTTTCAGTCTGACCTGAAAACATCACCTGGTCACCTCCTCTGCTCATTTGAAGAGGGCTTTCCCCACTTCCCAGGGAGGCAGCTTTGGTTCTTGGTGGTTGCTGGGCGGCCCGGACCCCGGGTCCCCAGGGGCGGTTCCTCAGGCCCTTTGGTCTCCACAGAGCCCTTGGTGGTCCCCCTCGATGGCAGTGCCATGTAATTCTCCCAGATGAATGCTGGCGGGCAGCGTGTTCTCAGACTCCTCATCCATTATGGGACAATTTTTCTCCGTCAGAGACCTCGGAAAGTCAAACAAAGCCTGCACGCAGCTCAGGGCACCGCTGCTCTGAGTGCATCACCGTTTATTTTTCTGGTGAAAAAAATAAACTATTACTTTGACTAATAACTGCAGTGGAATGTGGGCTGGGAGCGCGGCTCGGCACGCAGTGCCAAAAGAGAGGGACGCCACCGTCCCGTCATCTCCGCGTCCCGTCTCTGGGCTCGCGCGAGCAGGGTTTCAGGCCTGGTCTGTGTCACAAGTGAGACGGGTCTAAATGCTCCAAGTGGGAGTAACCGTTTTGGTTCCTCTGGGTCCTAAAACACACAAACAACTGCAAAGGTCTGTTATTAAAATGCTTCATTCTTAAAAAAAAATTGTTGATATTTGTGCATAATCTTTAGATAGCATTTAATATCTTAAACAGAGCGAACACAGAACTTTGGACACAGAGGCTAGCCATGCACTGACATGAGAGAAGGAGAAAATTTAACCAGTTCCTCCACTGAAGTTCTTCGTCGTTTCTGCCAAGAATAATATTCTGGAGGCTCATCTTCCTCTTCTGCAAAGCTCCACTGACCATCTTTTCTACCTGTTTTTCATTTTCGTTTCTGCGGAATTCCTGTTGAGTTACGAAGAATGGAATGTAAGGTGGGCATCTTAGACTTGTGCCTCGGGTTATGGGTTGGGCTCCCCGCTTTAAAGCCAGATGTGGAACTGGCTGGTCTGCGTGTTCTTCTTTGCCCAAATAGTGCTGGTTTTCTCTGATTTTTCTTGCGTCATGAACGTCACATTTTGCAAGCGCACTGTGTATGCTCTGTGTTTGTTCCCGTTGCGGGGAGGCCAACATGATGCTGCTCCGCAGAGTCCCCAAGTTCCCTGGAAACATGACAGCAAGCAGCCAACCCCCTGAAATACAACAGGCGAGAAGAAACACAGGCAGGAAAATTCACGTCCAGTAGCTCATAACAAAGGCAGAGACAATCAAGTTGCAAGAGGTACAGGACGTGATTGCAATGTCATTGAGGAGGATGCTTGTGTTTGGCATCTTTGCATCTGTAGAAACAGGTAAAATTAGGACGCAGTGGTTTTGGGACGTTCACTTAGCTTCCCTCTTAGGATTCACAGAAACCTAAATTCCTAAAAACATCACAACCCACTCTAATGCCTCTGCAAAGGACAGACACTTCAGAAAGAAAATATGTGTTGCTTTCCATGCGCATAGACAGCAGCGTTGCGATACCGCATGCTTGCAGCCTTGACCCTTTCTGCAGTGAACGCAGAGTACTGTCTGCAGAGGTTGGAACCTGCAGCCCAGGTCCCTCTAGGATAAAAAATGAAAGAGGTGTGCTGAAAGGCACACGATTCAGTTTTGTGCAGAGTTCAGTTCAGTCACCCAATCATGTCCGACTCTTTGTGACCCCGTGGACTGCAGCAACGCCAGGCCTCCCTGTCCTTTACCAGCTCCCGGAGTCCACCCGAACCCATGTCCATTGAGTCAGTGATGCCGTCCAGCCATCTCATCCTCTGTCGTCCCCTTCTCCTCCCACTTTCAATCTTTCCCAGCATCAGGGTCTTTTCAAATGAGTCACCTCTTCGCATGAGGTGGCCAAAGTATTGGAGTTTTAGCTTTAGCATCAGTCCTTCCAGTGAACACTCAGGACTGATCTCCTTTAGGATGGACTGGTTGGATCTCCTTGCAGTCCAAGGGACTCTCAGGGGTCTTCTCCAACGCCACAGTTCAAAGGCATCAATTCTTCAGCATTCAGCTTTCTTTATAGTCCAACTCTCATATCCATACATGATTACTGGAAAAACTATGGCCTTGACTAGATGAACCTTTGTTGGCAAACTAATGTCTCTGCTTTTGAATATGCTATCTAGGTTGGTCATAACTTTCCTTCCAAGGAGTAAGCGTCTTTTAATTTCAAGGCTGCAGTTACCATCTGCTGCGATTTTGGAGCCCAAATGCTGTGCTTAGTCACTCAGCTGTGTCTGACTTCTTGTGACCCCGAGGACTGTAGCCCCAAGTCTCCCTTGTCCATGGAGATTCTCCAGGCAAGAGTACTGGACTGGGTTGCCATTTCCTTCTACAGGGGATCTTCCCAACCTAGGGGGTGAACATGAATCTCCCGCATACTACTGGGCATATACTCTGAGAAAACCATAATTGGAAAAGACACATGTATCCCAATGTTCATCACAGAACTGTTTACAATAGATGGGACATGGAAGCAACCTAGACGTCCATCCATACAGATGAGTGAATACAGAAGTTCTGGCACATACATACAATGGAAAACTACTCAGCCATAAAAACAAGCACACTTGAGGCAGTTCTAATGAGGTGGATGAACCGAGAGCCTATCATGCAGAGTGAAGTCAGTCAAAAAAACAAACGTCGTGTTTTAACACGAAAGATGGTGCTGATGACCCTATTTGTACGGTAGCTATGGAGATACAGACACAGAGACAGACCTGTGGACACGGGCACCAGGGAGAGGGGGAGGAAGAGGAGGAGTGAGAGAGTGGGATGGATTGTGAGAGTCACACTGAAGCGTAGCCACGACCGTATGTGAAACAGATAGCCAGTGGGAGATTGCTGTGCGATCCAGGGAGCTCATTCAACACGGTGCTCCTCTTAGTCTGGGGAGGTGGGATGGGGTGGGGGGAAAGGGCAGTTCCAGAGGGAGGGGACATGTGTATATCAGTGGATTCATGCAGAAAACAACTCAATATTATAAAGTGATTATCCTCCAACTACAAATAAATTAAAACAGCAAGAAACAGACCAAAAAACCACTTTAGTGGAAACAGAAGGTTAATTGATTACATGCTGTTATTTGTTGTTTTTTAAGTAGCTAAATGGTGTCCAACTCTTTTGCAACCCATGGACTGTTGCCCACCAGGCTCCTCTGTTCATGGGATTTTCCAGGTAGGAATCCTAAAGTGGATTGCCACTACCTTCTTCAGGGATTCTTCTCAACCCAGGGATCAAACCTCATCTCCTGCCTTGGCAGATTCTTTACCACTGAGCCACCTGGGAAGTCCCATTACAGTTGTTGCTAGTAGTAGGAACACTGGGTTAAAGTCTATGGTGTGGGCGGCCTGCAGCTCAGTTCAGTTGCTCAGCCGTGTCCATGAATCGCAGCACACCAGGCCTCCCTGTCCATCACCAACTCCTGGAGTTCACTCAGACTCACGTCCATCGAGTCCGTGATGCCATCCAGCCATCTCATCCTCTTTCTCCTCCTTCCCTTCCTGCCCCCAATCCCNTTACCATCTGCTGCGATTTTGGAGCCCAAATGCTGTGCTTAGTCACTCAGCTGTGTCTGACTTCTTGTGACCCCGAGGACTGTAGCCCCAAGTCTCCCTTGTCCATGGAGATTCTCCAGGCAAGAGTACTGGACTGGGTTGCCATTTCCTTCTACAGGGGATCTTCCCAACCTAGGGGGTGAACATGAATCTCCCGCATACTACTGGGCATATACTCTGAGAAAACCATAATTGGAAAAGACACATGTATCCCAATGTTCATCACAGAACTGTTTACAATAGATGGGACATGGAAGCAACCTAGACGTCCATCCATACAGATGAGTGAATACAGAAGTTCTGGCACATACATACAATGGAAAACTACTCAGCCATAAAAACAAGCACACTTGAGGCAGTTCTAATGAGGTGGATGAACCGAGAGCCTATCATGCAGAGTGAAGTCAGTCAAAAAAACAAACGTCGTGTTTTAACACGAAAGATGGTGCTGATGACCCTATTTGTACGGTAGCTATGGAGATACAGACACAGAGACAGACCTGTGGACACGGGCACCAGGGAGAGGGGGAGGAAGAGGAGGAGTGAGAGAGTGGGATGGATTGTGAGAGTCACACTGAAGCGTAGCCACGACCGTATGTGAAACAGATAGCCAGTGGGAGATTGCTGTGCGATCCAGGGAGCTCATTCAACACGGTGCTCCTCTTAGTCTGGGGAGGTGGGATGGGGTGGGGGGAAAGGGCAGTTCCAGAGGGAGGGGACATGTGTATATCAGTGGATTCATGCAGAAAACAACTCAATATTATAAAGTGATTATCCTCCAACTACAAATAAATTAAAACAGCAAGAAACAGACCAAAAAACCACTTTAGTGGAAACAGAAGGTTAATTGATTACATGCTGTTATTTGTTGTTTTTTAAGTAGCTAAATGGTGTCCAACTCTTTTGCAACCCATGGACTGTTGCCCACCAGGCTCCTCTGTTCATGGGATTTTCCAGGTAGGAATCCTAAAGTGGATTGCCACTACCTTCTTCAGGGATTCTTCTCAACCCAGGGATCAAACCTCATCTCCTGCCTTGGCAGATTCTTTACCACTGAGCCACCTGGGAAGTCCCATTACAGTTGTTGCTAGTAGTAGGAACACTGGGTTAAAGTCTATGGTGTGGGCGGCCTGCAGCTCAG
Organism: Litocranius walleri; assembly: GCA_006410535.1. NCBI lineage: Eukaryota > Metazoa > Chordata > Mammalia > Artiodactyla > Bovidae > Litocranius > Litocranius walleri. The sequence goes on from SJYG01000068.1 coordinate 3,647,163, forward strand.
TTCAGTTGCTCAGCCGTGTCCATGAATCGCAGCACACCAGGCCTCCCTGTCCATCACCAACTCCTGGAGTTCACTCAGACTCACGTCCATCGAGTCCGTGATGCCATCCAGCCATCTCATCCTCTTTCTCCTCCTTCCCTTCCTGCCCCCAATCCCTCCCAGCACCAGAGTCTTTTCCAATGAGTCAACACTTTGCACGAGGTGGCCAAAGTACTGGAGTTTCAGCTTTAGCATCATTCCCTCCAAAGAAATCTCAGGGTTGATCTCCTTCAGAATGGACTGGTTGAGAATTGAAAGAGACACGTGTACCCCAATGTTCATTGCAGCACTGTTTATAATAGCCAGGACATGGAAACAACCTAGATGTCCATCAGTAGATGAATGGATAAGAAAGCTGTGGTACATATACACAATGGAGTATTACTCAGACATTAAAAAGAATACATTTGAATCAGTTCTAATGAGGTGGATGAAACTGGAACCTATTATACAGAGTGAAGTAAGCCAGAAAGAAAAACACCAATACAGTATACTGACACATATATATGGAATTTAGAAAGATGGTAATGATAACCCTCTATATGAGACAGCAAAAGAGACACAGATATATAGAATGGACTTTTAGATTCTGTGGGAGAGGGAGAGGGAGAGGGTATGATGATTTGGGAGAATGGCACTGAAACATGTATACTATCAGGTAAGAAACGAATCGCCAGTCTATGTTTGATACAGGATACAGGATGCTTGGGGCTGGTGCACGGGGATGATCCAGAGAGATGATATGGGGTGGGAAGTGGGAGGGGGATTCAGGATTGGGAACTCATGTACACTTGTGGCAGATTCATGTCAATGTATGGCAAAACCAATACAGTATTGTAAAGCAAAATAAAGTTAAAAAAAAAAAAAAAGGACTGGCTGGATCTCCTTGCAGTCCAAGGGACTCTCAAAAGTCTTCTCCAACAGCACAGTTGAAAAGCATCAATTCTTTGGTGCTCAGCCTTCTTCACAGTCCAACTCTCACATCCATACATGACCACAGGAAAAACCATAGCCTTGACTAGACGGACCTTAGTTGGCAAAGTAATGTCTCTGCTTTTGAATATGCTATCTAGGTTGGTCATAACTTTTCTTCCAAGGAGTAAGCGTTTTTTAATTTCATGGCTGTGATCACCATCTGCAGTGATTCTGGAGCCCCCCAAAATAAAG